>PVIC010030497.1:0-21747 GCA_004025085.1 Thryonomys swinderianus
AGCCAGGCTGCTCTGATCAAAACGTGGCCAGGGTTTTAGTGACTTTTATTTAATACCCAGAAATTCAAAGTAAATGTTGCTTCAAACAATTAAAAGGACAATAAAATACTGGCACACAAAGGGAGAAAAGAGGATTCAGATGTTTTAAAGTACAATCATTCTTTGTCACAGCCAATTAAAACACCGCAGGGCCCTGGGTTCAGTGCTTACACAACACCATGTGGGGTGGAGTCTGGGGCTGTAGAAGGACTCGCCGAGGTGGGGACAGCCACGGAGCACTCCCCCGACCCCAGGCCGGAGCACAGACACGCCTCAGGGCTGTCCAGGCTCGGCCTCTAGGGGGCGACACAATGAGCCTGCTGTCAGCTGGTTCCTCTGGGCCAGGCTCCGCTTCAGACAAACATGAAAAATCACAAAATGCAGCACCCAAGCCAGAAGAAGAACGTCCTCGTGTTAAGAACCAAGAGAGAAGAGTTTGTATCCCAAGGGAGGCCAGAGACAGTCTAAGGGAGTGGTTGGGGGACGCAGTGACCCCAAGATGCCCCGTGTGGGGAGTCCCCAGGGGACGGGCGTCTTGTTCCAGAGCCCCCACCCCAGGGATGCTTCTCCCCGAGCCAGCAGGGACGCGGGGAAGATGCTCGGCGGTGAGCCCTGAGCGCAGGGCCTCTGTCCAGGCCTCACCAGGCACACGGCCTTGAGCTTGGTAATGACAGGGGAACTGTGGGGCCCTCAAGCCCTGAAACACCAGCTCCTACACAGAGGCTCTCACCGGCCTGCTGGGAAGCCAGGCCCGCTCACAGCGGCTCTGCTTATACTGTGACTGTTCCACCGGCACGGGGACCGGAGAATGGAACAGGAGCTCGGTCATATTCCGAGGACAGGGGCCGCTAGGACCCCGGATTTCCATCGAAGAGAGAGAACAGGCTGGAGCTGCCGTGGCTGGGAATCCTGCTCCGGCCATCCCCAGCGATGGGCACCCCCACCCCGGGCTGCCTGAGAACACATAGGCCAGACCCGGCTCTGCCGGCGCCGGCTGCTGAGGCTCCGTGCGTGTAACCGAGGCAGCACAGAATGTTCTAGCCCTGGATATTTTGTCAGCGTGGCTCTTTAATGTCACTGCATCCCGCAGGAGACGCCGTAATGCCGTTTTAATTATCTCTTGCCCCTGCTGGGAAACCACCTCCATCAAAATGGCTATTGGAACCTATCCCCAGCCTAGCAACAGCACAAAGAGCAACCGCATTAACTGTTCCTTCAAACTTTGCGCTGGCCTTCAATTTAACACGCACAACTTACTCTGCAGCTCTGACCTATGGGGGGGGTGGATCTGAGAGATGGCTCCCGTGTGGTCACCGCTGCTGTGACTCTGAGGCACAGGGCAGGACCCCTGCAAGCAGGCCATCCAGGAAAGGCAGCCAGTGGAGCCCCCACTCTCTCCGGAGCCAAAGTGAGCTGGGGCGAGTGGGCCATACACAGCAACAACAGTGCTTTCTGCAAGACACTCCAGAGGGAGACGCCGCGTCACTCTGGGGACAGCGTGACGTCCCCGTCACGGAGGCGAGGACCAGACACCTGGTGAAGACTGCAAACCCGAGGAGAAGCCGCCCGAGGGAACCTCAGCGGAAACCAGCCCCGGACACCCCAGAGCTTTGAGCCACGAATTCTGCACTGTCAAAGCCACCCCGCCTGTGGGCTCTGCCACGGAGCCCCGGCGTGCTGACACACGGCCCTGTTCAGACTCTGCAGACGCGGCCATTCCCACGAGGGGCCCCGAGCCCTGTCCGGGCATCTTCACAGCCAACCCAGGCCCAGCCCCTAAGCCAGAGCAAGAGACCGAGACCTGCTCTCAGTGCCCGGTGCCCCTGCAGGCCAGGGGAGCCAGTCAATCGAAACGTGGAGAGACCCAAAAAGCCCAGGACTGGGGATGAAACTCGCGTCTTATCTAGGGCGTCAGGGACTTGACAGGGAGGTTTTTTTTTTAAACCACAAAAGCCTTTTACGAAAACGGTGCTGCTGCCAAGGACAGCCCATCCCAGGGGACCCCAGAGACGGGCAGGCCGGGTCCCCAGGGAGCCGCAGCTGTGTGGCGGTCATGGGGCCGAGCGCTGAGGGTGCTGCTACATCGCGGAGCGCGCGGGCCCTGCCTCTGAAGCCCAGGGTGGGCAGGGTTTTTCTCTTTTTTGTCTTTCGACCAAGAACAACGAGAACTAACTCGGCAGCCCGGGAACAGGGCCTCAAACAGTCCATCTTCAAAGGCCCCGGAAGTCCCCAGGCGCAGATGTGGGGGAGACAGCCAGCTGGGGCGGAGGCCGGGGCGCTGTCCTGGGAAGGCCCGGCTGGCTGCCTCTCTTGCCCGGAAACCGCCCGCCGCCGTCCGTGGCTCCTCCTACTCCACGTTCTTGTACTTGGTGAACAGGTTGTACAGCACTCTCAGGGTGGACTTGAGGTCCAGGTTCACCACGTCTGCGGAGGGAGACAGGGGCAGTGCCAGCAGGAGGGGAGAGGCCCTTGAGCCGCTCAGCGGTGGTTCAAGGTCACAGAATAGCCGCCTCGCCATCACAGCAGGCAGTCGGCTCCGAGCCAGCCTCGTCCTTTAACTAACCTCCTGTCCTCTCCTCCTGGTCTGCAGTAAGAAGGCCAAGACGGCAGCAGGGAATGTCTTGGCCACACAGCCTCGTGCCACGGACTGGAGGGGGCCGCAGTGCCCTCCAGGGACCTGGGGTCCCCCCCTGCCTGACACTCAATGCAGGCAGTGAGACAGGACAGGCAGAGGCCGGGGCCATCTCGGGGTGTGAGGCCACAGTCCCCCATCCCCCGCAAGCTCCGCCTCGTGTCATTCACTGGAAAACCAGCAGCCGCCGCCCTGGGTCTGGTAGCAAAACACTGAAAACCCCACCAGACTCTACTGCCTACAGCGTCAAAGCACAGAGCTCCATCCTGGGAGCCTGTGACCCTCAGCCCAGCATCATGTGACTCTCTGTGGTCTCTAAGGCCCGGAAACATCACGTTCCTGGCTCTTAGATTTAACCCTGTGGACAGCCTGTTAAAATAAGGTCCTCTTGCCCAGCGTGGTAGCTCATGCCTGTCATCCCAGCACTCGGGAGGCAGAGACAGGAGGGTTGCTGAGTTCGAGGCTTGCCTGGGCTACACAGTGAGCTCAGGGCCAGCCTGAACTACACAGCGAGACACAGTCTCAAAAAAAAAATAAACAAGGTCCTCTTTCCTGCTAAGGGGTCTCCTTCAGGGATGTCCTGGGGAGGTGGGGACAGCAAGGGGACCTTGCCCCCCACTCACACCCACATGGAGCCTCTACGGGCCTCAGGCAGCTGCCACTGAACCTCAAGAAGCCTCCAGCATGCTGCCGGATGTGTGGAGAGGCGCTTGGGCCCAGAGCTCTGTGGAAAGCAGCCTCGGCCTGCAAGGCCACGTGGCTTCGAGGAGCCAGCGCTGAAGCCAGACGGTGGCGCACACTCCAGTGGCTGGGGCGGAGGATGACTGAGGCTAGGGGTTCAAGGCCAGCCTGGGAGACACAGGAACCAGAGCGCCTCTGGGTCTGAGAGAAGCCTGCGCCCCAGGCCTGCTTGGGAGTAGACACCCCACCCAGCAGCCTCTCGGCCATCCTGCCTCACTGCCCTGCCGTGCAGTTGCCTGCGGGGCCCAGCTGGGACCTCACCTTCGGGCCGGGCCTTGGGCTTCTTCAGCCCCCCGTCCAGCATCAGCTCAAAGGCAAAGGCCACGTTGTGGACCTGTGGAGGAGAAAGGAGGTCAGTTCGGTGCTCCACAGCCCCACCTGGGCCCACCGGCTCCCTGCTGCTTCCCTTTAGAGAACAGGGTGACAGCGAGTGTGGAAGGAGGAGGCCTTTATTATGTACGCACGGACCAAGGGAGTCCAGGTGGGGCACAGGGTAGGCACAGAGGTGGCACACATGGCTAAATGGCCCCCACAACCCACATCTGCGATCTGGGGCTGGGGGTGGAAGACAGGTGGCACCATGGGAAACAACCATGGTCCCATTTTACAGATGGAGAAACTGAGGCTTTGGGAGCACAAGGTCCTCCCAGAGATGCTCAGCCTGGGTCCAGGGCAGCCACCTCGTCTCTGCCAGAAGAGCTGGGCATGAATGGGCGGCTGACCAGGGGTCTGCAGGTCATGGTGTTCTTAGGCCACAGAGCGGGCACCACGGACCCTGCTGGAACTCCCTCACCTGCATCTGGGACGACCCGACTGCCCCAGCCATCCAGCTGTTGAGAACCGGGTGGGGGCGGGGCCAGTCAACAAACAGCGCAGAGGACAGAGCTGGAAAGGACCCAGCGGCCCTCCTGCGACAGGACCACAGTGCCTCACTGAGTCACGGGGGACGGTCGTTTTCCGAGGTGTAACAATAATTAACCAGGAAAGCCGTCACCCGTCGGAGAGTGGAACCCACCATGTTTGAAAGCGGCTTGGGGTGTTCAGGCAAGCAAAGGGGGGCCATTCTGCCAGCAGCCCCAGCATGCTGGCCCCAGCTGGGCACAGGGCACCGCCCAACGGGAGGACAGGCCAGGTGGGGCTGCCACGGCCCCCCGCCCTGCCCGGGGGTCTGGACCTTCTCTTGGCAAGGGGCCGGAGAGGCTGCGCCTGAGCCGGGCTGGGGGGAGGCCAAGCACGGGCACAGAGAAGGCCCGGAGCCGGCGCACGCGCTAGTGCCCCAGCACACACCTGCGTGCACAGCGCGCTTGGCATAAAACGCAGACGGGCGGTAATGTGGGGCACATAGCAAGACAAGATTCCCACCCCACGGAGGACTCAGGGGCCCGCGGGCCGTGCCCTTCACCCTCCGCAGCCTCCCGAGACCGCGGAGTCCTCTCCCCGGCACAGGGGGGGTGAGCCGGGGAGTCAGGCCTGGCGTCTCCCGGCCAGGGCAGCCGCAAACAAGGACTTTCATCCCCTCACCCCGCAGGGATGAAAGCCAGGACCGGGAGAAGGCGACACCTCTGCCATTTGCACAAAGCCTTGGAAAGAGACCCGGTTTCTGGGCCGCCTAGACCCAGGGCGCTAGTCAGCATCCTGTCAGCTGGAACAAAGAACAAGGGCCTGGGGACACGTGGACCTCTCGACCCGTGGGCCTGACGATTTCTAGGACGCGGCACCGGCGCGGGCACCGCTCGGCTCTGCAGCCCTCCCCTCCGCGCCCCAGCGCCGCACCCTCTCCCCAGTGAGCGCGGACTCCGCGGCCGCGCCAAGACCTGGCTAATCTGTTCCGATTCCACCTCGGCGGGCCGGGCGGGAGCGACATTTGGCCGGGAGCAAACAGGCTGCGCGGTGCCAAGAGCCGGCAGATTGGTAAACACTGGCCCCGTTTTCGGCTGTGTCCCTGGCTGCTGCTGGCGCTTCCATTGTCTGCCTCCTGACTCACGGTCTAGCACTTAGGGGAAATTAAATGACAGACGCCTGTGCGTCCAGAGCAGCCCAGACCAGGCCTGGCTGAGACTGGAAGGTGAAGTCCTGGGCCTGCGGCGCAGGCTCAGGGACAGGGCTCGGGGCAGTGCACACAGCCGGCCTCGGGGAACAGCCCTGCCCGGGGGATGTTCCTCAGGATCGCAGCCTGTGTACAGTCCACACAGACACGCGGAGAGAGCGAGCCAGCGCCCGTGTCCGCGGGCTTCCTCTGCAGATTAACCCCACGCGGAGGGTGCACGCTGGCAGAAACACCTGCGTCTGTGCCAAGCAAGCCGAGGTTGTTCTCATCACGAAGCCCCGAGTAACGCAGGACGACAGCTGCGTTCAGAGTCCTGCACTGCGTCGGGTATGGCGGGGCTTCCAGCGCCCACGTGCAGGTCCAGGAGGGTGGGCGTGGCTTCCGTGCCGGGCAGCGCATGTTAGTGTCTGAGGTTCCCAGACCCAGACCCCGGCAGAGGAAAGAACTGACCGCACCTACTCTAGGGGAACAGGGGACGCTGGTCCAGAGCCACCCAGTGGGGCTCGGTGCCACCTCTGGAAACGGTACTTCAGGGAGCGCCAAGAAAAACAGGAAGCCAAAGAACGTGCACGCAGCAGGGACAGGGGCACAGGCAGCCCTACCGACGTCCGACCACTGGGATTAAAGATGGCGCGGGCGGAAGCAGAGCCCAGGAGGACGTGACGAACCTGATTCGCAGGGCAGCATGGCTGGCCACCACGGGGTCGCCATCCCATCTGCTGAGTGGGCTGTGGGTGCTTTACAGATGGTGGTGAGGGGTCACCCCGGGCTGTGCCCCTTGGCCAGTGGACTTGGATCACACCCAGGGATGGAGACTCTGGTTGTAATGGGGGATCTGACCCAAGGACTCCACCCTGAGTCACCTCCCCAGCCCTGTTTTGGTTATTTATTTATTTATTTATTTATTTTTATTTATTTTTGGGACTGGGTCTTACTTTGTAGTTCAGGCTGGCCCTGAGCCCACTATGTAGTCCAGGAAAGCCACAAACTCAGCAATCCTCCTGCCTCTCCCTCCCGAGTGCTGGGATTACCGGCGTGAGCCACCATGCCCGGCACTGTGATATGTGGTATTGATTGCTGGTGGACATGAGTCACCACGCCCAGGATTGTACGTGGTTACCGGGATGGAACTCAGCACCTTGCACTTGCGAGGCAGGCGCCGGAACCACTGAGCTAAATCTCTGGCCCCTGGTTTTCATTTTTAAGACAGTCTTACTACGTTGCTAAGGCTGGACTGGAACGCACGATCCTCCTGCCTCGGCCTCTCAGAATGCTAGCATTAGACACTGAGCCCGAGGCAGCCACACACGTACCTTCTGATCGAAGCTCTCTGGAGTCAGGTAGAAGTTGTGGAGAGGAACGAAGTAGTCCTCCAGCAGGCCCATAAGCAGCACAAGGTACACCCCATCTGCAAACTGCAGAGAGACGCCGGGTGACATTTCTGCTCACGCTAAAGAGAGGGAGGAGATTTTACAGGCCAAGCCCCCCTCTGCAAGGACGGAGAGACCTGGGGTCAGGGAAGCCTGGGCCACGTCTCTGAGCCGACTCCCAGCCCACGAAGCACAGAGAAGGGAAGAAAGTGACAGAGACACAGGGATCCAGGACAGGGTGGCCCTGGGGGGACGAGGCCGAGGTCTGACCTGTCCCCAGCCCTGACCCCGGGGCCACACTGACTCCCTCCTGGGGCGGGTGGGCTCAGAGCTGGTGCACAGCTCACCGGTGTCTCTGCAGGGGCAGCTCCTTCCTGTCTGTCTTCCACAGACTTTGCTTTTCAGTTAACTAATTTAATTTTGGTAAAATATAGATAGCATAAAATTTGTCACCTTCACCCCTTTTGGGTATACAGATCGGTCACACTAAATACGCTCGGTTGCTGTACAACCAATCTCCAGAGCTACTGAATTTCAATTTTTTGAAAAGTTGAAATACAAAATTCAGGACCAAGGATACAGCTCAGTGGCACCACGTCTCCCTAGCACGTGCAAGGTTCTAAGTTCGATCCCTGACACCCAAAAAGAAGGAAAGAGAGAGAGAGAGAGGAAGGAAGGGAGGGAGGCAAAATTCAGTTCCTCGCTTGTGCCAGCTACATTCTAAGAGCCCAGAGGCCACCCCACTGGGTAAAGGACATTCTGTGGCTTTCCTCTCAGGTGGTTGTCACCAGCTCCTCGATGACAAGGAAGACTATTTTTATTCTGTCTAAAAGCAAAAACCCCCAGCCCCCTTGACCACTCTAGCGGGCTGCCAACGCTCCCGAGCCCTGATGGTACTGAAGAGGAAGAGTGAGCCAGGCATGGTGGTGTGTGCCTGTAGTCCCGGCCCTCAGGAGGCTGAGGCAGGAGGATGATCACGAGAGAGGTGATCGCCACGAGTTCAAGGCCAGACTGGGTGACACAGTGAGACTCCGTCTCAAAAACAAGACAAAAAAAGAAAAAGGGAAGTCACCAACATCTGGTTTGAACCCGAAGTAAAGCAGTGAGCAGGTGGCCGACCTCCTGGGGTCCCCGGGCCAGCGTGGGGTCTCAGCCCACGAGCAGAGCCACGTCACCTCCTTTCTCCACAAGAGGCTATGGAGTAAGTAAGGACAGAGACAAAGGCACAGCCTGAGACACGGCGGCCACTGGCACGGACCGAGAGTGAGAGGAGCCCGGCGCGGAGTGTGGTCCTCACGGCCTGCCAGCGCGTGCTGCCCCGCTCTGCCCCCCCGAGGCCGGGAGCCTATCCCGAGGAGGGGCCTCGGGCGCAGGTGGCTGTGCACGAATCGGCGCTGTCCCTGCACCACAGCGTGGGGACGTCCAGCCACAGGGCCAGGCCGAGTGTACAGCACAACCTGCCAGCTGCGGGGAAGTGGCCATGAAACGTGGCAGACAGACTGAGCGGGAGAGAGGGGCTCTGACGCCACACGCACACACGCACACACACACACACACTCACTCACTCACTCACACACGTTCTTTCTCCCACAAGAAAAGATGCCAGTAATAAATTTAGGAACACAAAGCGCATCATGAGACAGCTGTACCGTATGATCCCCTGTCATCTAAGAAAACGTATTTATGCTCGTCAGACACCTCAGGAGAGAAGCGGCCCGCCATTCCCTGGGCTGAGCTCTGCCTGGGGAGTCCGGAGGGCAGAGACGTCCCCTCTTTCCTCGCAGGCTTCGGGGCCGTTACGGTGTCAGGCAGCCAAAACCACGGCGAGTCCTATGCGTTTGCGAATGACGCGCGGACAAATACACACATCAGAAAACGGACCGTCCGGCTTCCGCTGGCGGCCCCGCGGCCCACAAGTCGGCCACGTGGGCGACGGGCGAGGGTCTCCACGGGACCCCGGGCACCATCGTCTCCAGGGTCTGGGATTATGGATGACTTTTGTTTTGCTTATCTGCATTTTCAGACATTTCCACAATGAACTTGAATTACTTTTTTAATTAGAAAAGCAAATGAGAGAAATTAAAGAAAAGGAAAGGAGTAAAAGAACCCATCTAGGGGCTTAAGAAGGATCAGTTCTGCGTTAGAGAAGTCTGTACCAAGAACGCAAAAGACTCCAAATTCAAGCACCCAGCTAATCCGAGGAAAATTATATTTGGTCTTTAATGCTCACCAAGTGCTTGAAAACATGTTTTCATCGCTACTTTAGCTTTGGGAAGAAGGGTGTGTTTTATAGACCTTATTGCAAAAGGCAGGTCTCCTACACATTCCCCAGGAGATACTTATTCAGCACTGTTAGACACAGGCCCAGGGCAAGGGTGAGGGCTCCACCGTGGAAGCAGAGGACAGAAATTCCGGGCAAGGAGGACCCGCACAGGCAGAGGCCCTGTGGTGGCTGGAGGCGGAGTCCTAGCAGACGTTACAGGTTGGACTGTGTCTCCCACAAAGATAGGCCGAGTCCTGACCCTCAGGCCTGTGCATGTGACCTCTCTGGAGACAGGTGATTCGCTTGTGACGGTGTTCCTAGGGCAGCCGCTGGTCCAAGACGGCTGAATTCTTGTCACCCAGAAACGGGCCCACAGGAGCGATTTCCAGTCCCACACAATGGCTCTGCCTGACCTGTCGGCCCAAAGCACCGCATACCTGGGTCTCCAGCTCTGTCACCTCCAAGTTCAGCTTGTTCAGGTGTTTGTTCACAAAAGTGATGAGCGACTGTTAAGGCAAAGGGACAGAGCCGTCAGCGGGTACACTCTACCCCGTCGGGCAGAGCAAAGAGCCTTTCCGGAATCTCTGTGGGCGAAGATAAGGGCCTGGGCTCTGGCAGTAGCCCTTGGTCTAAATAGGCTGGTGCCCACGTGCCCGCAGCTGGAGCAGAAAGCTTTGATCAGCAACCCTCCTATCTAAACCCATGCTGTATTTAGCAACCACACTGAGCGTCAGAGCTCTAACAAATGAAACTGTCAGGAACAGAATCAAATGTCCCAGGGTTCCCCGGACGTGAGCCTGGACAGCAAGCAAGAGGCAGCCAGCCATGCCCCGTATATCTCGTCTGGCTTCATCTCAGGGCTGCAGGATCCTCCGCCCTCCGCCTGCTCTTACCTGGGCACCAAGGGCCCACTGGCTTCTCTCTGGCCAAAGTAAAAAATTTGCCCCCTGTGATTCCTCAGCAATCAAACCCAACTTTAATGGAAACCCAGTTCCACCCCATCCGCCCTGCCCCTGGCTCTGACATCATTTCCTCTTCATTCTGTCTGGGTTCACCAAGCTGCTACTGTGTGCCAGGCACAATGCCTGGTGCTGGGACATCAAGCCAGGAAGAGAGAGATCCTGCCCGAGAGTCCTGCGGACTCCTGGTGGTGCGGACGGGGACACCAAGGGACGGAGCCCTGCATGGCAAACGGGCATCGTCGGGAGCTTCCGGGGCACATCTCGTGAGGGATGATGGGAAGGAGCCAGGGCCTGGCTTCAGTCCAGAGCACAGGGAACCCCGGCGCTGCAGCTTGCACCGAGGATGAGGGAAGGCAGGCCAGAAGCTAGAAGCCGTAAGACAAATAAGACGAATCTCCGTTCCTGCTCCCAAAGCATCTTTGCAAAAATTGCGTCTTGTCAACCATGAGACATGAGCTGACCTTGGCCTCTCGTACTCCACGCTGAGACCACGCTGGTGTGCACAGACCCTGGCAGGCTGGCTGAGGCTGGGGCGTGTGGCCTGCCCCAGATCACAGCCAGCAGGGGGGACTCAGACACTTACCCCTCAGTGTCCCCTGAGCTGGCTCTGTGGGGGTCTCAGGACCGGGGGGAGGGGCGAAGGGAGGCGCAGCCCAGGAGGCTCAGGTCTGAGGACCACGTGGACAGCAGCAAGAGCGGTGTGGGAAGCATCCCAGGAGCCCCTCGCCCTCTGCGTCAGCCTGGACAGCCTTCCCCGAAGTGGGGTCCACAGGGCGTGCGGGCCCCAGCCAGCGGGAGAGAGCCGAGCTCAGCTCGCGGGTTTAGGGCACCGCTGCCCACTCCTGCTTGGGGAACGACGGGGCACAGCCCTGTGGCTGGGGACCCTGCGCTCACCAGCGACGCCGTCCCGAGGCTGCAGCAGGCGGCACAGCGCCCCCTCCGGGTCACGGGAGGGCAGGGAGGGGCGCCGGGAAGGTCTCCGCTCTTGGGGGGAACGGTCCTCCCGGGAGATGTCCCGGCAGCTGGTAGCCCCACCCGGACTCCGAGGCACGTGGGTCCCCAACAGGACTCGGGCCAAGTGCGGCACAGGGCGTCTGCGCCTGCAGGCGGCGTGTTTACCGGCTGTGTCTGCGGCTTGGCGGTAATGAGGCCGGTGACAGCCAGCGGGTTGACACGCTTAAAAACATTTCCACATCGACAAAGGGCCTCGAGTCAAGTCGGAATGAACTGCCACGAACTGCCTGCCGCACTCGGGCCCGTAATTCACTTCAGAGGGGAGAGGGAGGGTGGGGAGCCACCGGGGAAGCAGGGACACGGAGCTAAAAGGTGCTAATTTTATGCACTGTGGCTGCATTTCCGACTGTAATTACATTTCAGTCCATGTGGCAAACATCTCAGAGACTCCAAACACCCTCCCTTCCTCCCCACAGACAGGCGCGGGGCTGTGGAAAGCGGGCGGGAGCTGCATCGGCCCGGGGGGACACGAGGACCCCGGGAGGACTCGGCCTCCTCTTACCTTCTTCACCAAGGTCAGCTTGTCCGGGGCATGGTCGAAGAGCGTGTCAAAGGCGTCCCGCTCTGCCACGATACGCAGGGGACTCAGGGAGGGGCCCCGGGCGGCCGGTGCCACCCTGACCCCCTGCATCCCGGGAACAGCCCGTTCCGGGCCCAGCCCGCCAGCACCCCTTTACCGCCACTGGAGCAGCAGGGCCACTGCCGACAAGAAGCCCTGGAGAAGCTGGGCGCAGCCCGCTTAGACCAGCACAAACCCTGGGCGAGGAGCCGTGTGGGCACCTTCCCAGGCACGCTGTGCCTAGCCCTCCCTGTGCCTCCCAGGGAGCCTCCCCTGGGAATCTGAACCCCCATAAATGCTGCCCCAACACCCCCAACCCAGGCGGCTACAGCCTCCCGCTCACCTGCCGCCCTCTGCTACCCGCCCCACCTGCTCCCCAGCACCCACAGCCTTAAAGCACACCCAGACCGCTCCTCCTCCCAGTCCCAGGGCCTCTGAACCTCCCAAGGCTCCTCCTCTCTCTCGGGCTAAAGTCTGACCTCTCTCCACGGGCCCTGTGCTGTGACAGGCTCAGCCAGGGCCCCTCGAGACACGCCCACATCCGGCACGGTCCTGCCTCAGGGCCTCTGCACCTGCACCCCGGCTGTGCGCAGGCTGCGCCCGAGGCCCCCTCTGAGGGGCTCCTGCCTCCGCCGTCTGTCCTCCGCCCAGGCCCGGTCCCACAGCACAGTCGCTACGGCCATGGCGTGCCAGCCGCACTTGTCTGCTGGGCCACCAGCTCCCCAGGGCGGGCACCCACTGCCGCTCCCAGAAGAGGGAGGGTGGCAGCTGGTGCTCAGAATCCGAAGGCAGTTGCGGGGGCTGCCTCTGGGGACATCTTCAGGGACAGGCAGCTCACGTGTGCCCAAGGCGGCCCTTCCTCCTCCACCTCCCCAGGGAGCCCAGTCTGCCTTCGGAGTCACTGCCGGGCAGGAAAGAGGGGAGAAGGGCACTGGGCGAGGACCCGGTTCCCCAGCATGGTCCTCGAGGTCCCTGGGGACAAGGCCAGCAGAGAGACCACGGCCAGCCGCGGTGTGGGGGCCTCATTGGCTGAGGCAGCCCGTTGCGGGTCCCCAAAGGCCAGGGCCGGGATGCCACTCACAGCCCAGCCCAGCTGCTCAGGAACCTCCCCCGGCTCTGGGGGAGGGGAGAGGCCTAAAGGGACAGAAGGGAAGCGTGTGTGCTCGCCTGTGTGTGCATGCACGTGTGTGCGTGTGCACGGGCATGTGCACATGTTGGGGGAGAGGACACTGCCTCCCTCCTCCATGGAAAGGCCGTCACCCTCCTGACCCAGCGTCCCCCAGGCACCAGACATGAATTATTTCCACCATCACCGCGTCCGATGATCCTCCCTAAGACAGTCCGGGAAGAGCCGACAGCAGCTGAGTCTTTACCAAGCGCTGCGCAAACTTGAAACTCGGCTTAAGAGGAGCCCCAGGAGCGGAGCAGGCTCGACGTCAGCGGTGTATTTAGCTGGGCCACCGCCGGGCTGGCGAGTCAAGCTCGCAGGAGGCCGCGGGGTGGCGAGATCCGCCCACGGCAGCCAGCGTTCACCTGGACCCAGAGCAGAGCAGGTGCCACACGGCCCAGGGGCAGGGGGTCAAGAGAGAGGCCGCGGGGAAAGACAGGCTGCCCACAGGGGAGGCATGGTGCCCTGGAGGAACCAAGATGGACCCCAGCTCCGTGGGTTACAAGTTCGCAGACTTACGCTGGCCGCAGGGGCACATGGGAGGCTGAGGCACGAGCACTGGGAGTTAAAGCCCAGCCTGGATGAGTGAGCAACTGAGCAGGACTCCGTCTCAAAACTCTTTTTTAAAAAGCTATCGATGTAGCTCACTGTGAGGGCCTGGGTTCAATCCCCACCATAGCAAAAACAGACAAAAGAGGCCACAGACTTTAGGTAAATGGCCCCGCCATTTACCCGGAGAAGGGACCCAGGCACCGGGGACAGGGACAGCACGGCTGCCTCTGGGTCCCAGCAAACCTGGCTGCCTTGCTGATAATTGCTTTTGTGTATGTGTGTGGTACCAGGGATCGAACTCAGGTCCTTATGCTTCCAAGGTAGGTGCGGTACCACTTGAGCTAAATCCCCGGGCCCTGCTGATAATTGTTTTTTAAAGAGACGATTTGCCCAAATTCTTAACTTCTAGCTTCTGGTAGACAAGGGAGGGGTGGGGTCTGGGGCCCACCCTGGTGTCAGGGAGCAGCCCACAGGGACACAGGCTCAGTGCCCCCCCCCCAGCACTGCCCATTGTAGCCCTGAGCACACGCTGCCGGGCAGGACCTGGCCACGCCCTGCTCAGCTGGTCCCTCCGGGTATCAAGTTTGGGCCTGAGGTCGAGGCTGGAGAGTCCGGGCAAGAAGGAGCCTTGGAATGAGCTGGGGTTTCCAGGGGCGGGAAGGGTGAAGGGCTTGCACCCCTGGAGGGTTGTTTGCATTCAGGAGGCCGAGGCAGGAGGATCGTTGTGAGTTCCAGGGCAGCCAGGACTACACAGTGAGACCCTGTCTCAAGGAAACCAAACAGGAAAGAAGGAAAGGCACTGCAGGCAGAGGGAAGAGAATATGCATAGAGAGGCGTGGACCAGTCCTGGGACGGGGACTTGAGGCCAGCATGGTGGGCGGAGGTGGTGACCTTGGGCTGCAGTTTTAGAACCAGCTCTGCTGGAAGAAATGAGAGCCGTGAAAGGCGAGGCCGGGGTTCTAACCAGGCGAGAAGGGGTGAGGGGAACAGGTCCTCCGCTTGTGCCGGTCTCAGGTCCCTGGGGAGGAGCTCTGGACTTCAGGAAGCCCAAGGGGGGGCTGCCCCCCAAAGCAACCAGCAAAGCCGCTGCCACGGAGACCAGCTACAACCTCAGCTCCTCAGAGACCACGGTCTCCACAGGAGAGAAGAGCCCGCTCCCGGCCAGGGCCAGGGCCAGGACAGGATGCCAAGGGCGGGCCCGATGAGCGGGATGGAGAGGGACACGGAGAGGGCAGAGCCCTCTGCGCTCAGAGAAGCAGCCAAGAACTCAGCTCCCGGCCAAGCCAGCCGGAGCCATTGCTGGGAGGGTAGCCCGGGGCTCCGGGGCTCCTGGAAGGGGCAGGAGAGCCAGGGTCCAAGGGGTGCCGGGCAAGCGACACCCGGCCAAGAGTAGGTGTGAACCCCAGAACGGTCCCCTGGGGGAGCGGCCCGGGAGCAGGGCTCTGACAGCAAGGAGGGGAGCACAGTGGGGCCTGAGCGGGACGGGGCCGAGGGCCGGAAAGGGGAGGGTTGAGGGCGCTTTAGGGCTCCCCACCCGCGGCGGGAGGCAGCCAGCGGGACACAGGCGCCCCGGGAGGCCTGCTGACCGGGCCTGCAGGTGCTGGGGACCCGAGGCCCCGGCAGCGAGCAGCGGCCTATCTAGGAGACTGCGCCTGTGTCAGCCCAAGTGCGGGCGGAACTGAAAGCCCGTCAGTCTCATGTCACCAGCGGGCGGCCTCGGCAGTGCCGAGGACACTACAGTCCGCGCTGTGCCGCACCTGGCTCTGACCGGGGAGCCACACCCTGGCACCTGGCCTGACTCAGTCCCCTGGAGATGCCACACACGCGAAAGTGGAGGTGCCACCAGCCCAGCCCACGAGAGGCAAGAGGGCAGTGCTCTGTGGTCCTCTCGCACCCTGTCAACCCTCGGGGACCACCTGGGCCCCCACGTGGGCACTGGGCGGGACAGGTGACGCCCCGCGCCAGGCCACGACTGCTCGTCCTGCTGAGTCCTGTCTCCTCCTCGCTGAGTGCACACAGAGCCTCCCTGTCCGCCTTTATTTGGTTGTTTTTTAAAAATAATAATAATAAAGACATGTAAACAAGCTGAACTGCCCTCTTGAAGGCTACTAACTTCTGGGCACAGGCTGTTTCCTGGAGAAAGCCCGGGGTCCCTGCACCTGCTCCGAGTCCCTCACTCACTGCCCGCGCGCTGAGCTGCACCCCTCAGCCCCATCGTAACCTCAAGGGAAGAACCCGGGGCTGCTGCCGCTGTGCAGGACTCTGGGGGTGCCTGAACCCCAGGGCTGGGCTGACTCCAGCTGTCCCTGAGGGTTTTGAAGCCGCCTGAGCTGCTGGGCCCCGTCTCCGGCCCCTGAGCGGAGGGACAGCCATGGGGCAGGGACAGCCAGGCGGGACCGCACCCTCCGACCAGCCATCACACCGCCCCCTTTCCGTGCTCTGCACAGGGCCGGAGGGGCGGACCCCGAGGAGGCGTGCAGCCCGAGGGCCGACTTCCTCGCTCCCCGCCCCCCGCCAGCCCCACACCCACCCCTGCCCAGCTCCGACAGGGGCCGGGCCAGGTCCTCCGGGAGCTCCCAGGGACACCCGAGGGCGCCCGGACCGCAGGTCCCTCCCCCGACGTCCGGGCAGTGACTCACCAAAGCGGCCCATCATCATCCTGCAGAGAGACAGAGGGAGAGGTCAGGGGCTCGGGCGAAACAGGCGGCGCCTGGGCAGGCGGGGTCTCCCGGGCCTCCCGATGACTCACGCACCCGGGAGCCATCTGGACACCGCGTGAATTCCAGTCCCTGTGGCCGCGCGGGCGGGCGGGCGGAGCCCATCCACTCGGCCAGCATTTCATGTGAAACGGGCTCCGACGGGTGAAAACCCGCGGCGGATTGTAAAGGTTCAGAACCGGGTGCTGAGGTCCCCTAAAACCCACACTCCTAAAGCTCTGTTTGATTTGCTGTTTTCAGTCGGCTCGGAGCCTTTCAGGCTGTGGAAAGTCCGCCTCTGGCTTTCTGCGAGAGAGACGGGCAGAGCCTGGCGGTGCCCGCTGGCGGAAGCTCGGATGTGGGCTGCAGCTCTTCCCTCAGGGGAGCTGCAGTCTCGGGGCCGCCTGCCCCAGGGCGCTCCCGGCCCACGGAAGGGACGGAACCCCGCAGGCTTCGGGAGGCCACTCGGCTCTAAGGGCAAGAGCTAGAGTGGTGAGGCAGGAAAGCGCACCCTGAGACCGAGGCGTGAGGATGGCGGGCCCACGCGAGGGCAGGCGGCGGGGCCACTTACTCTGTGGTCGTGGTCAGCTCCTCTGAGACGTGGCTGGAGTGGAGCAGGCCTTCCCGCTTCTGAAAACCCCAAAATATACAAATAAACACCCAAGAACTGGGTGGGCCGAGGGTTGAGGAAGGACAGACGGACAGTGTGGCGGGAGCTGTGTGCAGACAGACACCCTGGGCAGGAGACTGGAGCAGCCCCGTCTGGGTGGAGAACTGTGGTGACCACAGGGGACCCTCTGTGACCTCAAGCACATGGCCCGGAAAGGACACCCAGGGAGGAAGAGGCCACACGGTTATGGGGTGTGGCGGGTGGCATTAGGAGAGGAGCTCAGAGGCACAGAGAGGAGAGAGGCGGCCGCATGCCCGGGAGGCTGGAAGGACAACAGGGGGCCGAGACACTGGCTCCAGACTTCCGGCCCTAAGCTGAGACTCGCCCTGCTGTTCACAGCCCACAGCTGTGGCCCCGGCTGCGCGACCCAGGAGGTGACAGAGCTCACGGCGCCTTCAAAGGGCCTGGCAGGTGCACGGGTGGGGAGCGGGTGACACAGGCTGAAGCCCGCCAGCGACCACAGCGGGCGCCCTCTTGAACCCCTGAGGGACGGAGAACGCGCTTCCTGGAGGGGCAGCTCCCGGGGACGCCACCCACGATCGGCGTCGTCCTCCCTTTCCTGAGCGGACTCTGGGGAACCGAGGGCTGGTTCTCATTACAGAGGAATCGCTGTCGCCAGGCCCGAGGCTCAGGACGAGGAAGGCCCAGGACCCAGGCTCCCTATCCCCCATCCAAGCTGGCGTCAGCTCCCAGCAGACACTGGGCCTGGCCCAAGCTATTAGAGACACGGGGTCACAGAGTTCAAGGTCTGGAGTCCGATGTGGGATCCAGAGGGGAGGGACTGCAGGTCAGTGAGCTCGACTGGCCGCCCGGGGACACACTGCTAGGTGGCGGAGGAGGCCCTGGACCTCGTCCCTCTCACCCAGGAAATGCCACCTGCTCGGTGACTCAGACTGGATACCCAGTTACCAGAGCACCCAGAGGTGCAGGCCCTGCCTGTTTCCTCCACACTGGGCACAGCCCAGAGAACCCTGTGACCGGGGTCAGCGAAGAAGCCGCCAGCAAGCGCTTGCTTGGGTCACTCACACTTTCCACAAAGCCAAACGATTATCTTGGACCAAAGCACAAGCCTGAAAGGAAATATCCAGGACCCCGAGCCGCGCAGTGCTGTGGGGCCCGAGGCCGACGCCAGTTCCTGGGCAGCCCCTCCCAGCGGCCGCCTGCGAGCCAGCGCGCCTCCAAGTGGAGGGACCACAGGAATGACCCCCCGGGCCCCCCTCATGACTGCCGACCGCAAACATCCTCTGCGGGCAGGAAACGGGGAGAGATGGCAGGTGACCTTTGCTGGACCCCAGCAAGGGCCTTTCCTGGGGTCGCGGGGGCGGTCAGGAGGGCTTTGCAGAGCACAGGCTCAGCAGATCCGCACGGACCACAGGCCGCACCCCAGACCGCGGGACTGCTGAGTTGGGAACCCAGAGAGCAGCGTGGAGCCGGATGTCTCAAGTTACGTAACAGGCTCCAAGCGCTCAGCTCCCTGGCGGAAGCAGCCCTCCTCCAGGCCGGCGCTGCCCCGTGTGCTGTCCCCAGCGCCAGGAGGGCCCCGGGCCCAGGGGGCGCTCAGTGCACGCCTAGGGCGCAGCGCGCTGGGTGCTCCTGAGGCCGGGGCAGCTCGGAGGAGGGGTCCCTCCCCTCCGCCTCCGGCGCGCCGGCCGGCCGGGCTCTGCTTCCGCAGTGAATCAAGAGAAATGAACCTAAAAGGGAGATAAGGGGAAATGCTGGCTCTGAGACTCGGCCCGTGCGGAGCCTTGAACGTGGGTGTCTGTTCCACACGCCGGCTCAAGCCCCTCCGGCGGGTACCGCGCACGTTCGTGGGGAGTGGATTCCGCCTCGCTGGCTATGGCGAGAAAGGGACGTTCTTCTCAAAATTCAGGAAAATTAACCCTCAGCACCCTCCGCCTCCGCCTCCGCCTCTCTCCCAATCAGCACCATTGTTCCGGCTCCGATCATCACCCTCCACGCTGCCGGGCGGCGAGACGCACATTTTGTGCAGAGGGAAAACGGAAAGTAGCCCCTTGGGAGGAAGATGAAAAAGCCAGGAAATGCCAGGAGAAAGTCCCGCTGCCCCCCGCCCGGCTGGGTACTCACCCGCACGACCACCACCTGCACGGACACGTGCTCGGGGAGGTGGATGGGCGCCCGGAAGTGCATGGCCAGGGCCACGAGCAGGTGGAGGATGGCCACCAGGTTCTTGCTGTGGATGGCTGGCCGGGAGGGAAGGGGAGGCCTGCGTCAGAGCCCGGGCTCGCACCCAGGGGACCCGGGAGAGCGGGGTGCGAGGAGCGTGGAAAGGCCAAGGGCCGGCAGACGTCCCCGCTGGGCTCATTTCTAGCTTGTGCGTGTGTCTGTGTGTGTGTGTGCGTGTGTGTGTGTGTCTGTGTGTGTGCGTGCGTGTGTGTCTGTGTGTGTGTGTCTATGTGTGCATGTGTGTGTCTGTGTGTGTGTGTGTCTGTTTGTGTCCCCTTTCTGGCTGCCCGAAGGCAATGTGTGCCATCGCCTGGGCAGCCTGGTGCCCAAGCACTTTTTAAAAGCATCACGCTTCTGTAAGTGGTGACAGGGATGTGCCAGGACAGGTCACAGCCACGGCCCCTCACCGTCACGCGTGTCATTATCTTTGGCACTGGAAAGCTTCTCCCTCTGTGCCACCACGCCATCCCCACGGGGGTTGCACCAAAGGCACATGCCTGGCACTGACTCCTGCCCTCCCGCACCGGCCCCCGGCTGCCGTACCCCGTTGCCCACCTGAGGCTGTTATGGCCACCCTCTGTGAAGGCTTTACAGGGCAGGAGGTGCCCACTCCCCGTTCCCTGTGAGGTGAGGCAGCTCTGTCCAGGGTCACGGGCCAAGAAACCAGGGCCAGGGCCTGCCGTGCCCACTGCTCCGCCAGGGCAGAGAGGAGGACAAGACCCAGGACAGCGGCCCGGCTCGTGTCGACCCCGGGAGCAGCACGATGTCGCCTCGTCCTAGACCCAGCCGGCCCGGACACACCCCCGAGGCCAGCGTGAGCTCAGCCCACTGGCACCGGCCCGGGGCTCTGGAGTCGCCCTTCACCTCCGCCGCTCCCTGCCCGGCCGCGGTGGAACCGCCTCCCCCTTAGAAGCCGGGAGCACGCAGAACCACCTGGCTCTGACGGCTCTTGGGGACGGCCTCGGGACTGGGCTCACACGGAGGGGTTTAAACACAAGGCCAGACGCGGTGACGAGAGGACGGGCTCCCGGGTCCCCCCGGGGCACTCACAGTCCACGTTCCACCGCAGCGCCCAGCCACGCGGCCGCAGCAGGTCGCGCACGGCTTCCAGAACCGTCTGCAGCTTCCGCCTCTGCCCTGTCTCAGACTGGGTCACCTCGGCCACATCCAGCTTGCGGTCCGCCAGCTTTTCTGCAAGGACAGAACAAGAGGCCGAGCGTGAGAGGCACAGAGCGTGGCAGGCTGCTGGGTGGGGGCCCGGGGCCCGCAGGTCACCCGGCCTAGGAACCTCGGATCTCAACGTTCTTATTCCTGTGAAAGTCGTTGCAGGGGGACAGGTGGACACAGGAAGGACAAAGCAGCCTGTCCGTGGGGAACGCTCCGCGCACGGACGACAGGGGAGAGTCACTCGAGGTGCAGGTGGGGGACGAGGCGACCCAGGAGGCCGGCGAAGGAGTCGGGAGCCGAGGACGGCGTCCTGGGGGCTCCCGGGAGGGAGAGCCATTTGATAAGGATGATGAAAAAGTCTCCTGAAAGCCGCCTCTGCCTCCCCACGCACCAGGACTCCTGTCCCATTTCTCTAACATCTTGACACCACGAGAAGACATTTGATTAGAAATCCGCACAACTCCGGACGGCGTGATTTCCAAGAGCGAGCAGGAAGCCATCTGGAGGAGCCGGGACAAGAATTGTCACATTCGTTCCAGATCCAATTACTGCGACGGAGGCCCAGACACAGCCCCTCGTGCCTGCAATTTCCCGGGGGGGGCGGGGCTGCAGGGCACTTGGGAGCTTGCTGGGCCACACCTGCCAAAGCAGCACGGTGGGGGCAGCCCTGGGCGCCCTCCTTGCTTCTAGTTCCAAGACGAGGCGCCTCCTGGCTGATCTCTCCTCGGCTGCACGACAGAAGCCATGGCACAGAGCATCGTGACACAGTCCCCGGGGGGGGTGATCACCGTGTCTGCCACACAGGGCCTGACTGCTGCCAGGCATCCGCGCTGAGCAGCTGTCAGGGGCACCACCCCGACAGGAGATCACAGAAGCCTTTGGGTCCAGGCTGGACACTGTGGGCTTTCTGTGCTGCCCATGATGCCCACACAAAGCCTTCTCTCTGGAGGCCCTGGAGACATGAATACTCTTGCCCTGCCTGACAGGCTGAAGCAGAAGCAGAAGCAGTTGTGGTGCCCTTTACAGGGTGAGGGGAGCGCACAGTGACACCTGCCAGGCTCAGGACACCATTCATTCACGCATTCATTCATTCACGCATTCATTCATTGATTCTTTTTCCCACAAACAGTTACCGAGCACCTGCTAATAGACAGGCACTATCCTAAGCAGTGGTCAGGCATGGTGAGGAGAGTTCCTACTGCAGGGACAGGTGGGGCAGGGATGGCTACAGTGGGGTCAGGAACAGACTGAAAAAGATCAAGGTGGGCAGAGGGGAGCACGAAGGGCAAATCACAGCTTGCAGGAAGTGGAAACCACCTCTCCCCACACATGTGATTCTCAGACCCATCTCTAGTAGTTCCTGGCTGGAGGATCAATAGCAGTCTGCACAGCTGCTCTGAAAACACAGAGCAAGCCAGGCCGCTCATGTGGATCCAGCAACCGAGGACCAGCCTGCTCTACCTGTCCCTTGCTGCCAGCCGACCTGCCCACTGAAGATGGCCGAGCTGCCTGGGGTGGAGGGGAAGGGAAGGAGTTGTATCAGTCAGCGTGGGCTGCGTAACAAAGTGGGCAGGCAGCCAGAACAGCAACGATCCGTTCTCAAGACCCGGAAGCTGAAAGTCTGAGACCAAGGCATAGACACAGACGGTTCCTCCCACAGCTCCTTCTCGGCCTGCAGACACC
>PVIC010030498.1:0-21872 GCA_004025085.1 Thryonomys swinderianus
TACCCTGGGCTACATAGTGAGCTCAGGGCCAGTCTGAACTATGAAGCGAGAGCCTGTCTCAAAAAACAAAACAAAACAAAACAAAAACAAAATTGAAAGAAAAAAGTTTTCTTGTAGCGGGGAAAAGGAACCTAGAGCCTTGTGCACACTGGGTAAGCACTCACCACCGAGCTGCACGCCCAGCCCCAGGAAGCTCTAGTCACTGAGGCCCCTGCCGGCTGGTGGGTCCAGAATGGAGCCAGGCCCACCCCCACCTGATGGCACCCACGGGTGGGGTGGGGGATGGGCCACTCACAAATAGCAGCAGACACTTGTTCTCCCGGACAGCGCCGCAGCAGCCCAGGAAGCCGAGCAGGAAGAGCAGGCCCCCCATGGCCAGGAGGATGTAGACGCCCGTGACAAGCAGGGGGTTGGCAGCGATGATCTCCCGGAAGCCGGTGGGGTCCACCACGACCCAGATGCCGATGCCCAGCAGGCAGGTCCCTCCCAGCTGCTCATGTGGAGAAAGGGGCAGAGGTGGCCATGAGACGGCGGAGGCGAGGAGCAGTGCCCGGCTGGCCCATAGGGCCCTGAGCGCTTGAGTTTTCCTCCCACCCTAAGCATCTGCCCAGTCCAGATTCTGATCCACAGCCTGCCTCGGGGCCCTGCGGCGCACACTGTGCCTGTATCTGCTCCTTGTACAGAATCCCTAAGTGACAGCTGAGGGCGGGGTCACCTCAGTCAGCCTGAGGCTGGGCTGGTGCCTTGTAGAAAAGGTCACACAGTAAGTCTGAGGCCACCTCTCAGGGCTCTTCACACTCAACAGAGGTCCACAGATACAAGCTGAGATCTACGCTGTGCCCATGCCATCCGTGCAAGGGCCTGGAGGACAGACAGAGTCACTGTCATTGTCCTCAACAGGAAGCTGGGCTCCCGCTGTCAAATTTGCAGCTTGGAAATGTTCTCAGTGTCTCTGTGTCTTAGGTACCTTAGGGGGGAAGCAGTTAGTTCTAAGACGGGCTTGTGCCACTTACAAGCTGTGTGACTTTAAGTGAGTGGCTTAACCTCTCTGAGCCTGGGCTTCCATGAGTTAAAAGGAGCTTGGAATTCCCTCCTCCCAGGAAAGAAAGGATAAAATGGGTGTGTGTTTAGCAGGTGTCAGTAAGTATCTGGCAGCGAGGCCGCTGCAGTGAGAACCAACGCTTGGCTTTGGTCTGAGCAGGGACCCCGAGTCCCGTGCAGGTTGACAGGATGCACCCCGCACTCTGAGCAAACTGCTCGGCATCACCAAGCCTGTGGAGCTGGGTCTTTTACAGGTAAAGGCGCTATGGCTTAGGGCAGTGAAGACAAGTTTTCTGTCACATGGCCTGTCAGGGCCCAGGGACCCGAACCTATGGACCAGAGGTTCCCACTTCTTGGGTGGCCATGCTCAGTGCCCGGGGTGAGGGCCCTCTTCCTGTCCTGGTTCCCCATAGGGCTGCCCTGTCATGGCCCAGAGGCTCCTGCCCCGTGGACTTGACACCCAGCAGTGATTTCAAAGCCCCTCCGGGTTCGAATCAGCCCTGGACACTCACGAATATGAAGAAGTTGAAAACGAACATCAGGTACTTCATGCAGCTCAGACAGTCACCTTCCATGGTAGCTCACCTGCAAGACATGGGGCCACCTCAGTCCTCCAAGGGGGACCCGCCCAGCTGCTCCTGCAAACGGGACACCTAGCAACCCCTCTCCGAAGGATGGCGATGTGCCAGGATAAAGCCCTTGCCCTGCTGTGTGACCCTGGGCAAATTACTCTGCCTCTCTGAATCTTCCTGTCTCCAACTTTAAACTAGAGAATAAAAACAGAGCCTCCCTGGTGCCAGCCCCGGAGGCCCTCTGTGGTACCGCTCTGCGTTAGTACTTTAGTGTGGTCCCACGCCTGTGCGGTGGACAGGGAAACTCAGGCTCAGGACCTGGGGGACCCACCAGTCCCACAGTCCCCACCCCACAGCCCCTCCAGTCACAGGCCTGCCCGGGACCATTTGTGGGTTCCAGTGGGGGGAACTGTGGGAACAAGAAGGTGCAGGGCCCCGCCCTGGCCTCTCCACCCGTGGCCTCCAGCGCCCCAGCACGTGCATGCCTGCAGCCAGCACTGCACACAGCTCTGTCCGGCCCCTCATCTACTGAGGGCTGCGTGCCAGGCACTGGGGTCTGAAAACCACGCTGTCCAGCCCTTGCCGCTGTGGTGCACGGGACACTGTCCACTCGGCGCATCCAATATCCAGCACCTGCCTAAGTTCCGAACAGCCCTGGGCAGGGCCTGGGCAGTGACTGGAGACCCACGTACCAGACGAGGAAGCCGAGGCTGGGGAGCGAGAGGACACGTGGAGGCCCCACCACTGGCTGGGGCAGGGTGAGCACAGGGCGGGGCAGAGCTGGCAGCTCCCGGGAGTTTGCGCGTGTGTGGGGAGGTGGGCTGGGTTTGCCCACAGCTCCCACCTCCTCTCCGGGCAGGGCTGGGCCCCGTTCTCTTCATCCACGCAAAACTAGGCTAAGTCCTACTTAGAGGGTTCCTCCTGAGGCTAATAGTGAGGTGCATATCAAATATCACCTTGTACCCCATAAACACATGAGATTATTATCAATTTAAACTAAATATTAAAAAATAATCTTAGCCACTGTTTGGGAAGCCAGGGACTGCAGCAGGTGCTTTACACATACTGTCTTTCGGGGTGTTTTTGAACTAGCCTCTTATTATGTAGCCCAGGCTGACCTCAAACTCTCAGTGATCTTCCTGCCTCAGCCTCCGCAGTGCTGGAATTACCGATGTGTGCCGACACACCCGGCTCTCACTTCATTCTTGCACTAAGCAGGGCAATGTCGGCTTCCACGGCCCCAAACCCCCGCACTAGCCCAGCAAGGCATGGTGTGGCTGCACAGTGTGGGAGGCAGGGGCTCTGGGCACGGGGGACGCCCCGCCCACTAAGCAAAGGGGCACCTCGCACCCTACGAGCAAAGGGACCAGAGCTGTCTGTGCTCCCCACCCGCCTGGCACCTGGAGCCAGGGGATGCACTGATGGCACAGCGGGCATTGCTGCGAGCCCAGCCCTGAGTCCGGCACCTTCCTCCGCCTCCTTCTGCTGTCCTGTGTGCTAAGGGCACATCGAGGGCATGGTGCAGGGAGCCGGGCAGGTACCATGCTCAGGTTCTTTGTGCAGCAGCTCTTTTGTGCCCCCAGCCTGCCAGCCAGAGAGGGGAGGCCAAGGACCTGGGCCTGAGCCAGGACCTCACCTCTGCAGCGCTGTCTGGGGGAGGCGAGGCCGGGCCCCACCCCTACCCCTACGCCCTCCTCTCGGACGTCTTTCCCCCAGAACTGACGATTGAGCCCAGGGGCTCTGTACAGATAGCCCAGGCCTTCTGTTTTAGAGACAGGGTCTCTGTAAGTTGCCCAGGCTGGGCTCAGACTTGCCATCCTCCTGTCCCAGCCTCCCAAAGTGCAGGGATTACCGTGCGCACCACCGCACCTGGGTTTCCAGAGCTCTCTGAGGCTTGCGACCCAAGAGAGCCCAGCATAGGGAAGGGCACGTGCAAGACCTGTCCCTTCCTTAGTCCCAAGGCCCTTCCTGCTACCAGCAGAGGGCAGGGCTGAGCATCAGGGGACTGAGGGCCGGCCGGCTGGCCAGCACTCTTCTGATTAGGCACACGGAGCTGGACGGCTGTCACACATCTCGGCCAGCGTCCTCCTGGAGGCTGATTCTCGGGTCTTCTATCTAACCCACTTCCCACCACACAGGGCTGGGCATAGGCCATGCAGTCACGCCTGGGCTGTGACCCAAGGTCCTCATCTTTGGGCGGTCCCTGAATATCCTGGGCCTCAGTTTCCTCACCTGTAACAATAGTTGCTTAGAACCATCTACACCTTTGCCAGCTCTGAGCACTGCCAAGGACCCTGAGCTTTAGTTGCCCAACTCCAGCTGGTACAGAGGGTAGGGCCCCTTGTGACGCTCAACCTACCTCTGCCCTCCTCAGGTGCTGTCTACTGGGCGGGAGCCACGACCGCGCCTGCGCCTGAGGTCCTGCAGGAAAGGGCCCTCCCTTCGGCTCATAGCTGACTCCACCTCATCCCGGAGACCTGGCCTTCTGGGTAGGGTGAGGGGGCAGAAGGAACACTCCTCCAGAGGCAGAGGTAGAAGAGCTGTGCCCACGTACAGGTGGGACATGGCCGTGCAGAGAGGCCATGCTGCCTGTCCAGCACCCAGACGTCTCTGGGTCCTGCCCTGCACCTGTCCTAGGAACAGCTCGGGCACAGGGTGCCCGCTGTGTAAGGCAGTGCTGTGTGACCTCAGGCAGACCAATTCCTCTCTCTGATCTCAGAGACCTCATCTATAAATGAGGGAACAGGAACTTGATGACCTCTCCGTTTCTTCTGTCACTCTAGCGCAGGGCAGAAGCAGCCACAGGAGTGACAGGCTGCGAGGTCCGTGCAAGAGGAGCCCTGGCGCCATGCCCTCTGCCTACCCAAGCAGGGCTTCCCTCCTGAGTGGCTGGCAGTGAAGGGGCAAGATAACAATGACAGATCCTAAATGGCTGGCCGTGCTAAGATGTGTCCTATTCGTGGCCGGTAGCATCTGTGGCCAGGCTTACAGGGGCTGGTCCCAGACACGCACAATCGGAGGAGCCGTCTCCGGCGAGTCAGGCAGAGAACACAGACGCTCTGTGTTGGTGATGGCAGGGGGTGAGCGTAGAGTCAGGGTGCCCGGTGGGAGACCAGATCCCAGCTCTGCCAGCTGAGCCGGTGGGCAGCTTGGTTTTCCTCTGTGTAAAAGTGGATCAAAGCAATGCCCTCCTCATCAGGCACAGACAATGCTGAGTACAGGCTTGGCTTGAGGTAGCTAATTCTCTCAACAGCCAACAAGGGCTGGCACACCTCCAGCTCTTGCCGTATGCCAGAGAACCGTATGATCTCACTCAGCCCTCGGAAGGCTTGGGAAACAGGTCATGCCATCCCATTTTCCAGGGCAGGAGGAGCACTGAGCATCACACTGGGACTCAGAGAGGTGAGATCACTTAGCCAAGGTCACACAGCATAGAAGTGTATAGCCACAGCTCTTAATCACTATTTATAATAAATGCAAGCCCCTCAGACCTGCCTTCACACCTGCTTAGCCACTTTATGTCTCACCACTCCGGGGCCAGAGCTTCCCAGGCTATCATCTACCACAGGGCAAACTAGAGACCAGTGCTGGCTACTCCACCGCCCCAAGGGCTTCAGAACCTGGGATACATTTCCATCACTCACTGGCCAGGCTGGCACGACAGACATATGGACCCTCCAATCTCTGCATGAATTCAGATGTAGCCCCACCCCTCCCAACCACAAGAAGTTGTCACCGCCATGGGGTTTCCTAGTTTAAGGAGAGGGGAACACGAGGGCATCTCTAGAAGTTAGGCCATGAGAGCAATGGGCTTTGCTGGTTGTCAAGTATTTCAAAAGGCACTTAGCAAGGAGACCAGGAGACCATTAAGGTCATTTTCACCATTCACCCATCATGCTCGGTGGTTCTCAAACTGGGTTCCCTGAGATGGCAATGTGCTAAGGTCATTTTCAGTGTTTCATAGAATAGCTAAGAAATCGACTTCTTATCAGACACCTGCTCAAGGGACAAGTGTCTGGGGTTTTAGAGCAACTAAAACACACAAGGGGGACCTTGTGTGAGGACCTTGTTTGTCACATCGCTTGGAAGCTCTGGCCACCAGTCTGTGTGGCTTTGCAGAACAAAAACTCAAGAGAACATTTACTATGTTCTTGATCAATGGCTTGGCAAAGGCAGCTAAGTAAAGTCCTTTAAATCCTGGCAAAGACAGGGAGGAAACACAGGGAGAATGAAATGCAGGTGCATACAGGCCAAAGTGACAATGAATTCAACTGCTTTCAGGGGCGCCCCTTTCCACGCTTCCCCAGGAAGCGCGTGACTGAGAGCCATGCAGTCGCAAGGCACAGGTGTCTGTCACAGCGAACCCCACCTGGCCTCGGAGATGGGTTTCTCACACCACGTGACCCCTAATGCGGTACCTGTTTCCGGTGTCACCAAGCCAGGCGCCGGGGCTTCAGGGACAGCTTGTGTTTGCTGCTCTGTCTGAGGTGCTGATGAGAATCCAGCCCAGGAAGACCCGTTATGGCACCGGCAACCTCAGCCTGGAAAGGAGAAGCCAGGCTGAGAGAGGGAAGGGCCCGGCTGGGTCCGTGCCTGGGTGTGTGGCCAGGTCCTGCGGCTACACTTCCTGGTTTCTCTGGTTGGCACACGCAGGCTTTAGGGAGAAGTACACATCGTACAGCACAGCTGGGTTTGTCCGCTGTCACACTCAAAGTCTCTGGCAGCTCTGGGCACACAGTGAGCCCGTCGAGAATCCCTCTGTATGAAGGAATGAACAGCGAGAAGAACAGAGCAACAGGACAGTGGCGGAGTCAGAGAGAAGAGAAATAGGCAAGTCCAAGTCAGAGAGAAGGCAAGAGTGACAGAGCGACACGGAGGGGACAAAGCCATGAAGGGCATGGAAGGGCCCAGCGTGTCCAACAAAAAAGAAGACCCGATTACCTGAAGGAAAGGGCAACTGTGGCTCTTTTCTGGGCATCACCAGGGCATATGGCTTGGATACCGCTCTTAACCCATTTTACACAGGACGAAGTCAAGGCTCAGGGAAGCTAACCAAGGCCTGACTCCATCCTCTCGCTTGGCAAGGCACAGCTGCATTTGTCTGCTGGGCTCCGAACCAGGGCTGACAGGGCCTGAGGCCTCGGAGCGGCAGAGAGGTCACCTGCCTCTGTCCCCAGAGTGTCTTGCTGAGTGCTTTCCTGCCTCGAGCCAGGCAGCCGAGCCCAGAGCCTTGGGAGCCCGCTAGAGCCCTCCCAGGCCAGCTGGAGGAGCCAGGACGACCCAGCCCTGCCATCCCTTGACAGATGGGAGCCCCAGGGCCCCGAGAGGGGCAGCAGTGAGGGGGCCGGGGTCGGGCGGCGCCACGGGGTTCTCCCCGGCAGGCTCCTGCCTGGGCCAGATGACTTTATTAATCTGCCCTCCCACTGGCCCAGATGGCTCGGCCCATCTGCACGGAGCGGGGTCGGGGGGGGGGGGCTCTGATGAACAAGAACAGCTCAGTTCATAAATCACGCCTTTGCCCCAGGCGTGCTTTTCAGAGACAGACTGTAGAGGGGCGGGTGGACAAGAGCCACGGACCGGCCAGCGTGGAGCCCGGAAGGCCCCGATGATCCCCGCCTAGCCACACAGCGGACTCCGCGAGGACCAATGACCCCAGTCCCCAGTGAGCAGGGTCGGCAGCCACATCCCCACAGGGCCTGGGGAGGGGATGCAGGGTCACCCGGAATTGGGGGAGCCCCATGTGGGATGAGGACAGAGGCACGACTGAGCATCGCAGAGTCCCTCCACAATGCCGGGCGCTGAATCCTGGGCATTCGCCGCCTAGCAGTCGCCCTCCGTCCTCCGGAAGCGCCAGGGCAGGCCCGCTTTCACCATCGCCCTCCAACACAGACTCCGGTGGGCGTCGTAGCCAGCGTGCTGTATGCAGCACCGCGCCGTCCCCAGTCCAGATGCGGCCTGAGAACAGTGTCGGTCCTTGCGGTTGGGGCTCAGGGTGGGGGCTGGGGGCTTAATTCACTGGCCGGCTGTGCCTGCAACTGGCCTGACGCCTGGTGAGCCTGGCAATAGGACAGAGGTGGACGTTGGCACAGCTGACGGAGGGCAGAACCTGCGTAGGCTCTGCGGAGGGCAGTCCTGAGGGTCGAGGGGACCGGGCAGAGCCTGCTGCAGGTGGAGCTGGATCCTGAACGCCCCCCCAATCCCTGGCCCGTGACTGCCAAGGGGCGGGGCTCTGCGGGGTCTGGGAAGCGTCTCTGGTCCACACACCGGTCCTACCAGCAGCCAGTCCCTCTGCCCACCAGAACTCTCAGGGGATTTCCGCCGAAGTGTCTTCCTGGGAGGGACGTGCCCAGGTCACGTCCCGTGCCACCGTGTGCTGGGCCCAAGGAGGGCCCGGGCACACACACAAGGCCGACCTCCAGCAGCTGATATGAAGTGTGCATTGCCTGCGCCCCGCTCTCCTGCAGCCCCCAAAGCCCTCGATGAACCCCCCCACACCAAGGCTCTGGGGCTGAGGGCAGGGAGGGGCCGGAGGCCTGGCTGCCTGGGGGACTTGGAGCTTCTGCCCGGGCTGTGCTGTTCTGTGGCGTTCTCCGATCCAGCATCGCACTCCTGTCCCTGTCCCCCGAGTCGCCCTCCCTGTGGTCCCTGGTTTTGCCATGTCCCCATTTAGCCTCGCACAAGAGACACCTTAGGCTTCACCCAGACCAAATCTTGCCATCCTCTGGGCCACCGCCTGGGTGGTGCCGAACCTCGTGCCAACCGGTGTGTGCATTTAGGTGGCTCTTCCTGTATGTCTTGAACTCAGGGCCGCACATCTTCCTAGGAGATGGGCAGATTCCCTTTGACCTGTGAGTGGACCAGGCTCAGAGACAGTGGGTCACCTGCCAGGTCACTCAGACAGGCTGCAAGAGCCACTTGCCTCCAAAGCCCAGTGCTTGGCCCTTAACTGGCATCTCTCAGCTTCCCCCACCCCTCTGAGCACCCTTTTGAAAAGTATAAAACCAAATACAAAGAAAATCATAGTGAAATACAGGATCAGAATATTTTTTTAAAAACCAATTTGGTGCGGCCTGGGGTGCACATCGGTAACCCATCATTTAGGAGGCTGAGTCAGGATGACCACGAATGTGATCCTTCACGCTCAAGATGAAAACTTCATCTGTGTCTGGCTTGCTCCTTATGGAGCTTGCAGTCCGCCCTGCACAACTTCCACTCCTGTCCTGTCCGAGTCCCACTCCATCATTAGTCCCCAGGCCCAGCAGCGGGGCGGGAGTTTGCAGCAGGAGCATACTCAGCACGTGTGGGAGCAGGCGGAGGAACAAGAGTTAGAACCCTAATTTCATCAAGAGGGGTGGCACACACCTATAGTCCCAATACCCAGGAGGCTGAGGCAGGAGGGTCACTGTGAGCTCATGGCTAGGCGGAAACACATAGGAAGACCTGTCTCAGAAAAATACAAACAAAAATAAAATCCCTAAATTCCAAGGGAAGAGCCTGTGGGCAGAGAGGGCCCCTAGGAAAGGGCATGGTGGGCGACTGTGGCCATCGCCTTGCCCGGGCAGGTCTAGCCAGAGAGGACACACATGGGGAGGACAGAGCCATTTGGCACCTGAAGATGCCCCGGGGGCTGTTAACCCTCTGACCTCCAGACTGTAGCCTGACATCTGGTTTCGGGGGCCCTTCCTCTCTGCACACCTGGGCCACGGACCCACGTTCCCAGACGTCTAAGTGGGAAGACCCCAAGGACTGTCCTGGGAACCAGGGCTCTCGGCAAACTGGTAAGCACATCCCCAAAGCTGGCTGGCACCATGTAAGCAGCCACGCACCTGCCTGTTTGTCAGTCCCTAGGCCCCTTCCCTGTCCCTCTCGCGGGCACTGGTGACCTTCTCTCCCCCTCCCCACCATCTGTCCACCCCTCCAATGTCACCAGAACCAGAGGATGACCGGATGTCACCGGCCTTCCCCTGGGACCTATCAGCTTGTAGGTCAGGGCCATCCTACAGCCAGGTGACACTGAAGGCTCAGAGCAGACGGGCCTAGAGGGCACTGTCCGCGGCTGGTAGACCCTCCCACCAGGCTGCAAAGCCTTGGCTGGTTGGTCTCTAGGCATCACTTCGGGGCACACAGGGGTGCCAGGCAGCACCCCAGTAGGGAGTCAGTCAGTGCATACACTTCCCGATATAGTAACGCCTGCTCCCCTCGCCACGCCCATCTCCAGCACCCTGTGGGTGTGGTCAGTCATGCCTGAGTTCCCAGGACTAACCCGGGGCTCAGTGCAGCTCAGGAGCCTCCCACAGTGGGGTGGAGAACAGTCCCAACCCCAGAAGGGACCCTGCTGTGACATTGGCGCCCGTGCTGGGCCACGCTAAGGCAGAGAGAGGGGGCCGGTGGGCGTGGGGGTGGATTGGAGCCTCTCTCCCACCGGCTCTTTCTCATGGCTCCCGAGGCTCCCCGGACACCGGCTCTTCCTTCCCACCTTTCATCCCCCCGGAGCCCGGAGCTCCCAAGACCCTCTGAAAGGCTTGCTAATCCATCCCAAAATACGAAGGACTGTTGCTCAGGCAACCTGGCCCGCCACACAGCCCAGATTTAAATATTTAATGGGTTCATGGGTATTAAGGGGGCCTGGGAACGGGCAGGGAAGGGCACAGATCTGTAGTCCCCCAGATCAGGGCAGAGAAGTGGGGCACCAGAGGGCTGGCGTGGGACCTAGGCAGCGAGTGAGGCAGAGCTCCACTCCCTTTCGCAGGCGGACCAGACACTAGCTTCCCCACACGGAATGCCCACGGTGGCCGGCACGGTAATTCTCACACCCCCCCGAGGCCACTCAGGGGAGCAGGGCTCTTGTTCTCCTCCGCCTCCGAGAGCAGAGCTGCACATGTAACCGTGAAGCAGCCAGAGGGCAGGAAGCCCTTTTTACCGACCAGGCACGCGCCAGGAACTGCACGGATCCTGAGTCAGCGGGCCCCACGAGAGAGGCATTCACAGTTGTGGACCCTGAGCCCCAAGAGGACTGGCACGAGTGGCAGACACACCAGCGGCAGCACAGAGGAGGCGACACATGCACAGCCCCTGGTCACTTTCCTGGGAGGCTGAAGCAGGAGGACTGCGAGTTCAAACTCTGCCTAGACAACTTACTAATTTCAGTGACTTAAATTTTAAAAATGCCAAAGGGCTGGGGCTGTGGTCAGTGTGAAGGCCCTGGACTGAGTATCCCAGGATCCTGGCTTTTACGTTCTTGCTTGCTCTAGTGGCCACCCCATGAATCAAAGGAGATTCTGTCTTAGGGGAAGCGAGGCCCAGAGACCACAAGGAGCTTGTCTGAGGCACACAGCGAAGCACAGTCAGGAGATCCAGACCCTCACCGTGCCGCCGATGTCCCAGTTCTCTCAGGGGCCCAGCAACTTCCCGTCCGCTCTCCTCCTGGAGCCTCCCGCCTTAGTCTCTTGGTGGTTGGTCCAGGGACTCCGCGGGCCACACCCCCATCTCCTGCAATGCTGGGGTGCGGCTTGGGCTGAAGCCTCTCAGAACCCTAGCCTGGGCACCCACAAAGTGCCCAGGAAGCTTCTGGAAAGGCCTTTACTTCTCCTTCACACCACGGCCCAGGAGTGGCCACAGGTGCAGAGAGGAGCCGGCCAGGGCCTCACCCACAGGGCTCACACCTCTGCCACTTGCTTGGCAATAAATCCTGCAGATGGAGGGTCTCGCAGGGCAGCCACAGTGGACTCTCCTCACCTGCCCTGAAGCAGAGGAGGCTGTAACTCCTTCCCGTAGAAGCACCACTTCAGGTATCTGGGGCTCACATTCTGAAACGCAGAGTGACCATGACAGAGGCGGCCTTCAGTGCCCCAGGAAAATGAATCACAGACAAGTCTGGGGCGCCTGGGACGGGCAGGAGAAATCTGGAGCCCTGTTCTCCTTCTTCCCCATAAAAGCACCCTGGCTGCTCCCTGGAGTCATACACATGAGCCGCAGAAGTGGGAGGGAGATGAGAGATGGTGAAACCTGCTCCGTCTCCAAGGCTGGCCACGCTGCCACCAAACACAGGTGGCTCGTCCCCAGGGGGCACGCTGGCAGCCAGGACAAGCCCCTTCCGCAACCTCAGGCACAGAGAACCCACTTCCTGCGACGTGATGATACTACAGGCTGAGCATGCCTTATCCAAAAGGCACAGGCACGGAAAAGTCTCTGATTTCGGAGCGTTCTGGATTTTGGCTTATCTGCATAGTTTTAAAGTGGAGCTGCTTAATCTAAAAAGTTAAAATTCAAAACTTTTTGAGCACTGTGTCAGATTTCACATTTTCAGACCAGGAGTGGCGGGCCTGTCCGAGAAGCGATCTTTATCTTCTCCATCTGTGGATGGGGACAGGAAGTCCACCTTCCTCCTCCCTGGAAGGTGCTGGGCAGGATGGGAACAGCAAAGGACGGGCACACTGCCGGGAAGGGGGCAAGAGAGGGTCTGCCGGGCGCACGCTCACCCTGTCAACAATGTGGACGATTTTCCCCGTACGCGGCCCGAGAGTAAATCCTTCAGGCTCTGAGCTGGTGAGGCTCTGGGCTCATTCAGCTTCGAGAAGAAAAAGACCGGGTGGGATGTGGCCCAGGGCCGGTTCCTGTGCCTGTTGGAGCCCAGCAGGAGGTCCTGGACAGTGTCCTTGGCAGAGGCTCCTGGGCACAGGGCTTTGGTGCCCGGAGGCCGGCCTGCAGGGGCAGTATGCTGAGGTCCAGCCCTGGCTGCCAGGGGCAACGAGAGACTCCTGCAGAGCCCACTGGGAGCCAAGTGTGTGGGGCAGGGCTTCTGTCTGCTCTGCTGAACCCAAGGGCAGGGTGGCAGGTGCAGGATGGGCAGATGGTGGGCAAGAGGAGGTGGGAGCCCTGGCAGAGATGAGCTAGTCACCCTGGGCGAGGGAAGACAAGGCAGCAATGGTGACTACAGCCAGGCCAAAAGCAAATGCCGAGTGCTCGTGGCATGCCAGGCAGTGTCTGTTCACTCGTTTAATTTTTTTTTTTTTTTGAGACAGGGTCTCACTTTGTAGTTCAGGCTGGCCCTCAGCTCACTATGTAGCCCAGGCAAGCCTCGAACTCAGCAATCCTCTTGCCTCTGCCTCCCGAGTGCTGGGATGATAGGCGTGAGCACCACGCCCAGCCACTCGTTTAATTTTTGCAACAACCTATGAAGTAGATACAATATCATGTCCATTTTACAGACTAGGAAAGTGAGATCCAGAGGTACAGTACACATTCGCAGGGTCACACAGCAGTCTCCTTCGAGCATCTGTAGGGTCTAAGACATCTCAAAGCTGGCAGGACATGGTACACAAATCCTAGAGTTAGGGAACCACTACAAAGATGGGGGTCAGGGGACCCAGGGTCTGTCCTTGTGTTGCCTCTGGTCAGCTGTGCGCTGTTGAGCAAGTTACTTGTCCTCTCTGGGCTTCTCTGGGGAGGCAGCATGCAAAGCGACCCAGGGCAGCACGCTGGAGTCTTTCTCGCTCTCCAGCTGTGTGGCCCTGGCACTTTGAGGCCCTGGTCTCCTCTGTAATCTCTCGGGCCACACGAAAAGCCTCCAGGGCCCAGAGTCGTCCCATCTCCGTCCGGGGAGCTCAGCATCATTTGTCCACGAGGCCACGCAGCCAGGGTCTTGAGACTCTGATGCCGACACAGAAGCAGTGCCCGGGGCACTGGTGCTCTTCCAGGAGGGAAGGACTGAGGGGTTGTTCTGTGTGTGCAGTGTTGGGCCGGCCCTGCCTGGGCTCTGCGGGGCTGAGAGATGACAGCGATGGGGGAGGGGCAGGGCTTGAAAAACAACAGCTCAGAGCAGAGAGGAGGCAGGTCCCCTCAGAACAGCAGGTCATAGAGGCTGTCGGTCCTTCCTGCCGCGTGCGAGCCTGGGTTCAGCAGGGAAGGTCACAACACACACAAACATGCTTGTGCTGCTCTGTCGGACACAGACTACCAAGGTGACGGTCACCTGGCAGTGTCCCCTGCAAGGCCCAGTCAGAGTGCAGACTGGGGACTCAGACCAGGCCCAATCAGGCAGCCTGGGGCCTCCTCTATCATGGCTGAGGGCGTAAAGACAAAGGCCCCGGCCCAGGGGCCAAGGACGGGGTCCGCAGGGTACGGCCAAGCAGTGCCACCTCTGCTCTCCCCTCTGAGTGTGCGCAGGCGTGCGTGCACGCGTGCGCGCGCACACACACACACACACACACAGGCATGTGCGGGCACACACAGTGACATTTCTAGGAAGCACCGTGGAAGGCTGCTTGTCAACCCAGCAGGAACAGGGTCTCTTACAGCGCTCCACATGTTGGGGCCTGCGCGTGAACCCCCGGCCCACCCTGTGAGTGTGACCCCCAGCAGGAAGTGACCGCCTTTAATTGACAGGCTCTGCATGGGGCTGCCGGTCTGTTCCGCAGCCGCTTTGCCCGAGGTGGCCGCAGGACTGCCGGGACCTGCTGGGAGCAGGGACCACAGGCGCCTCTGAGCCAGGAGAGGAAGGACAGAGGGAGGTGTTTCATTTTCCGTTAATTAAGGAAGAGGAAGACCAAGTTGTGAGGAGGGGCGGGGCTTCCCTAGGGGCCGCACAGACCTGTGCTTCTGTGGACGTGAGGTGGGGGGAGCAGGCTTCGCATGGGGCTGTCTGGGTCAGCCTGACCTGAGCCCTCAGTGCTATAGGACTCCGGGCGAGTCATGTCCCTCCGGGTCCCAGTAAGGGGCCCCCGGGGCCGAGGACCTGAGGAGCAGTGGACACCACAGCTAACGGGAGAGCGAGGAAAACGGCGCTGAGCTTGCCGAGGCCATCCCTTCAGCCAGTGTCTCTCCTGGGGTGTAATTCATTTCACCAACAGCGAAGAGTCCAGAAGAGGATTTGCCATAGAAGGCGTCACACTGGGCTTTGATGGCGGACACGGTGGGGCACAACTGTAGTCCTCGAACTTGGGAGGCTGAAGCAGGAAGATCACTGTGAGTTTGACGCCAGCCTGGGCTACACAGTGAGTGTAAAACCAGGCTGAACTACATCACGAGACCCTGTCTCAAAAAATACAACACAACAAACCTGGGGTAAGGAGAGACTCAGCTCACTGAGCCAAGATGGCTCTTTCGCTGGGGGGTGGAGCTGGGAGCAGGGCTACTGGGGCTCAGAGACCCTGGGAAACAACACTGCTTCTCACACACTCCAGCGAAATATTTTAATAAGGTGTTGTCTCCAAGTAACACTGGGGAGCCGGGAGGAGACGCAGGGCAATCCTGGGGCTCTGTGCTCTGGTTTGGGGAGAGGCCTCCTAGGCCCAGTGGTGGGTACCACACTCATTTTTTTTTGAGACAGGGTCTCGCTTTGTAGTTCAGGCTGGCCCTCAGCTCATTATGTAGCCCAGGCAAGCCTTGAACTCAGCAATCCTCCTGTTTCTGCCTCCCGAGTGCTGGGATGACAGGCATGAGCCACCACGCCCGGCCCACACTCATTTTTAAAGGCATCACCTGAGAGGAGGGGAAGGAAGAGAAGGAAAAAGAAGGGAGGGGGACCCACCTTTGAGTCCACTTCCAGGGCTAGAGCTGAGCTTCCAGTAACCTAGGAAACAGCAGGGGACCCCATCCCAGCCTGCTCACCTTCTGAGTTAAACATTAGCCCAGCGCCAGGACTGGCTTGCATTCAGGGTGAAACCAGCTAACTTTGCTTATACACAGTGAGTCCCTGACTAAGTGCCTCGTGGTCTTTGGTAACCCTTGGCAATCTCTACCCTAATTACCATATCATTGACTATGCAGATTTGACTCCTCTGTGGGCTTTGTACACCATGACACTTCCTCCAAAGGCCACAAAAGGTCAAAAACTCCACCACCTAACAGAGGGGCTGCGTCAAGCCCCTCTCAGGCAGGAGTCAGGCCTCAGACCGCACCCTCAATCCCATCTCAAGTTTTAAAGTCTAAAACCTTCAGGCCCTGGGGACCCCAAGGCCCTCACTGTCCCACAGGTGTGGGCTGAGGGTCCCCCTGGGTGTTCTGATGGCGTCACTCTGCAGAGAGGACCTGTCTGCAGGAGGCATTGGGGGTGTCGCCAGTGCAGTCTGTGGCCTGTGCTGCTTCCCCAGCAGGACCATGAGCAACGGCCCCGCTGGGACTCACCCCTTGTCCCTGGCTCAGGCCATTCCTCCCAGCCACCACAACCCAGCCAGCAGCCATTACCCGATGCCTGTCTTTGAGGCAGAGGCCAACCACAGGGACCACAGCAGTGTCACGAGGGTCCCCAGCCATGAAGCTCTGCGGCAGGTGGCTTAGGAAACCACAGTCCAGCCACAGTGGCGCCAGCTTGGGGCAGCATGGCCACTTGCTGATCACAGCCCAGGGCAATCCCGGGTGGCTGCGTCCGAGAAGGCGAAGCCCCACTCCAGAGAGCTGGTCCTGGCCGGGGCAGGCAGCTCTGCCTCCTGAAGAGGGCTCTTTGTGCTTCTGCCCAGCTGGTACCTCATATCATGGGGCCTAAATGCCAATTTCCTACTCAAGATATTAGGAAGGGCTAAAAGCTGTGCATAGTGGTACAAGCCTATGTATAATTCCATCACTCTGGGAGGCTGAGGCAGGAGGACTGCCAAGTGTAAGCCTAGCTTGGGCAATTTAACAATGTAGCAAGATCCTGTCACAGAATAAAAAAGGGCTGGGGATGTAGCTCAGTGGGAAGACCCTGGCTTCAACCCCCAGCATCACAGAGCAATACACAGAGGAGACAGGAACTGTGGCTCTGTCGTGAACAACCGTACGGTGAGCAGAACACACCATGCAGGAGGGAGGAGCTGATGGCCAGCTGGCCTCTGGTGACTCCATGCAGCGGCGGGACAGAGGAGGGGAGGGAGAGAGAGGGAGAGGGAGAAAGAGGGAGAGAGAGAGCCGAGAGAGAAAGAGAGGAGAGAGAGAGAGGGAGAGCGAGAGAGCAGAGAGACAGCGCGAGAGCAAGCTGGGAGAGAGCCAGAGGTTTGTGGTTGACCAAAACCGAGCCAGGGACAGATCTTCCAAACTGCCTGGCCACAGCTGCCAGGAGGGAACAGCAGCCTAAGCTGTGGTTTTCCGTTCTCCTGCGCAGCGATCTTTCCTCAGATGAATCACACACCACACCTCACGCGTGTCAGAGCAGCGTGGCAGAGCTTGGGGCTGCCAACCACTGCTCCTGCTCCTCTCTCTCTGCCTCAGCACTGCCTGGCCTGGGTAGTCCCTGAGGAAGGGCCGTCACAAGCCTGGGCCCTCTGAGGGGCCGTGCAGGGCAGATGAACCCTACACGGGCTGGAGAAACTTCTCCAGCAGGGAGCAAGCAAGAGGAAGTTGACCCTGGGGTGCTGGGGACCACAGCTGCTCACGGAAGGGCTTCTGAGCAGTCCTTTGGGGAGCCAGATGCCACCTGTAACACCACAGTGGTAAAGCGCATATGTGTGACAGCCAGTCACTAAAAACGAGGAGGTCAACCAGGGGACTATCAACCGCAGGAGGACCCCTGCCCTCCATGGTACCCATAGGGAATGCCAGCCCAGCAGCCCTTTCTCCTTTGGAAAACAGCACCCAGGTTTCCCCTTCAGGGAACCTCCCTGGCAGACACTCCAGTTGACTTCCCCATGACGGGATAACCCCCCCACACACACCGTGACTCTGCCCAGCCAATCAGCATGTTCTGTCCTCTAGCTTGCAGGGATTGGTGGAAATAGTCACATGACTTGCACACTAGCCAATGAGCTTTGACCCTGAGACTCTGGAACTTCTGGGAAAAGCAGCTTATCCCCTGCTTGAAGCTGGATTTGAGACGAGCAGAATATCTGTCTGCCGCTGCTGCTATGTGGGAGTGCCTGCCAGGGACCGAAGACCCCAGGGAGGGAGGCAGGGGACAGATGTCAAGCAGGTCATGAAGAGGTTCTAAGTCTCTCACCCACTGTACTCACTTTAAAATGGGAGACTGTACAGCCACCCACCTGCTGGAAGGACTGAAGCCCACCAGTGGCGAGGAAGATACTTTGGATGTGGAAAACCTAAGTCCGCACAAAAACCTACACAGGAATCCTCACAGCAGCTCTGTTCATCCTTGGCAAAGCTTGGAAGCAACTAAGATGCCCCCCTCTGAGAAGATCAAACGTGGGCATCTGATGGGAGGCTATTCAGCAATGAAGCCACAAGGTCATGGAGACCCTTCCAGTGCTGCTGCGAAGCGAAGAAGCCTGGTTTTAAGGCTGCCTTCTGCATGACTCGAACCATGTGGACATTCTGGAAAAGGCAAAGCTAAAATGGCAGCGAAAAGATCCCTGGTTGCTAGGGGAGACTGAAAAAGAATCAGGGATGGGCTTTTGTGGCAAGGCAGAGGGTTCCCTCGTGATGTCCACACGTGTGTGCAGGAGGACGGCCATCAGTGCAGGAAGCCACGCTCAAGGGACCATCAAGAGTACAGCAATGCTACCAGCAGCAGCTGCCACTGAGCCCCTGGATCACCCAGCCATCCTGGTCGAGGCTCCTTCCACGGATCACAGCCCCACGCAGTGGGTGCTCCCGCCCCTGATGACCAGTGAGGAAACCGAGACACAGAGCTGAAGACCCTTTCCTAGGCCACACAGCTGGGAGTCGGTGGTTCCAGAACTCACACCCAGGTTCCTTGGACGTGAAAGCCTTGATCACTCGGTCTTACGCTCACTCAGGCAAGGCTGCAATTTAGGACAGGATGCCACGTGGGTGACTCTGCTTAGTGATAGCAGTGGTCTCAACAAGAGCAGCAGAAAATCCCACAGTGAGCAAGCCCAGGACCTCTTACCTGGGCAGCAGCGTTGGAAGTCCACACAGGGCTTTTCTAGAAATCAAGTTCGAGGCTCACAGTGCAGTAATGACCGGGCCAGAAGCGCTGGCCCCTGCAGGCATGAGATGGTTCCGGTGTGCTCACCTGTGGGAGACACGGAAGGCTTATGACTGCCTGCGAGGGGGATCCCCTCGACCCCATCTGCTGGCCTCCCTTTCCTGTGTGCAAGGTTCTCTCTACGCCCTGTGGAGAGAGGAAAGACAGCAGCCCGGGGTCTGCACAGGAAGGGACCCAGCCAGCACCAGGTCCCAGTGGAACCCGCTCGGAAACAGAGACCTGCCTTGCTGGCGCCTCACACGTGTGGCAGCCAACAAAGTGCCCTTCAGAAGGGGGTGGGAAACCCGGCAAATGCCCTGTGATTTGTTTTTATGAAATACGTATCGTTCTACGTCCGCCCAAGTAGGAAATGTCACACGCCTGGGTCTATTGGAAGAAAGTTCCTCCCTTATGACAGTACATTTCTGGGCTGCTCTGGCCAGATCAAGCAATTGCTTCGTTTTTCAGCCTTCACCCTGAGCTACAACCCCAGCCAATTTTTAAAATTTCATATCTTGAAACAGTCTCACTGAAGTCACCACATCGTCCACACTGGACTTGAATTTGCAATCCTCTTGCTGTGTGAGGGCAGTGACTTGGCCTAAGTCCTGCAGCAAACTGGTGGCAGTTTGTGTATTCTGGGTCTCGCCCGACCTGTCTGTCTGATGCCCCCTTCACAGTCGTCAGCACTGTAGGCTTGGTGCACTGTTGGGTGCACACCTCCTCTGCCCGGGTCTGGCCCTAGCAAAAACGCTTCCTGGTTGTGACTGAACCTGGACAAGGAGCAGGGTGGTGGGGTCCCGCAGTGGACAGGAGCACGGATTCTGGAGCAGGGGGCCTCAGCCACACGCAGAGCCCACCTCTTCCCAGAAGTGCGAGCCTGGGCAGATCAGGGGTTCCCCGGGCCACCAGTCTCCTCATCTGTAACAGAGACAAAAACAGTGTCTCCCTTAGACTTCTAGGGCTGAGGTGACTTTTATGAGGCATGAAGGCCACAGGGGAGTGTTTGGCATCCAGAGACTGCTGAAAAACATCAGGAAGATGACAAGAGGACTCTGTGTGTGTGTTTGTGTAGCTGGAGACTGAACCCAGTGCTCTCACAGTGAGCCACATAACCAGCCTATTTTTATGTTGAATTTTGAGACAGAGTCTTGCTATGTTGTTAAATTGCTTAGGCTAGATTGGAACTTGCAATCCTCCTGCCTCAGCCTCCCAGGGTGCAGGATAATGTGTGCCTGCTACACCTAGCATCAGTTTCCCCATCAACAAACTGAGAGTCTCCAAGCTCTAATGCAGTCATGCAGAGCCTCTGGTGTCTGATTTTCTTCCATCAGTCACTGTACACATCACAGCTGGAGTTCACCTGCCAGAAGCCAGGATGCTCTTTTGGTAGCAAGGAGCAGGGAAATGGGCTCAGGGAAAGTAAATGTGGATGACAGAAGAGAAGACAGCAGTTTTATATCACGGACCAAGGCAGGCTGTGACAACTCCAGGACAGGGAAGGACGTGAGGAGGGAGAAAAGGAGGGACAGACTGCAGATGGTAGACAACTTAGGCAGAGTCTTTTCCCAAGTTTACATAGGGCTGGTCTCGCATTCAATTAAGAAGATGAGAGTCCTGTGTCCTGGAGCCCTTCACGACCACAAGCATCCCCTCATTTAGGAACATTAACTGAATCCTACTGTGTGTCTGGGGCTCAGAGGCTCCAGGGATGAGTGAAGCTAAAATTAGACCTTTGGGGAAGCCCAATGTCTCAGGGTGTAGCAAGGGCTCATCACACAGCTGTGAGTTCAGAGGTGAGAGTAAGTACCCCAGGGATGGCTTCTCAGAGGAAGGGATAGATTTGAGTGTGTGGAATAGGAGGAAGGCGCTATGTGCAGAGAGACCAAGTGAGCAAAGGTGACACAGGTGACTCACCTGGGTGAGTATTCAAGACCAGGAGCCAAGGCTGTCTGCTGGGGCAGAGTGGGAAACAGGACAGGAGGGGAAGGCAAGGGCTGGTCAGGCTAAAGAGAATGGACTTTATTAACAGGCAAAGGGGAGCCACTGAAGACCACAGAGAAGAACTGTACTTCGGGTGGGATGAATGTAGCAAGCAGCCCAGGCAGTGGACAGACACAATGAGAAAACTGAAGGAGCACAGATGCTGGAGATAAAGGGAACATAGGAGATGTAGGTGTGTGGAGTGAGATGACTAGACGGGGACATGTGGGGTTTGGATTCCAGTTTTGCCACTGCCAGCAATTATGTGGGAAATCACTTCGCCAGGCTCCATTTCCCCTCTGTGAAATGGAAAAAATATCGGGCCCCTCACAGGGAGGTGGGGTTCAAACAAATCACACCTCAGAAGCACTTGGAATACAGTGAGTGCCTGCTGCTTGCTTTTAAAGTGGACTTTTGATTTTATTAACCAGCGGTGCTCTTCTTGCTGAAGTTCAAGGTCACATAACTGGCTGGGATTTGCTGTGCTGAGCTCCAAGCTCCAGGAGAAGGAAGTTATGAGCAAATAAACCTGCGACGACTCAGGGAAGAGTCCTGATTTTAAAATATTGTGAAAGAAGACTGCTTTATGACTTCTGCACTGTGTGCTTATTAAAGCCCAGCTATAAATGTGAACTAATAAGTAAAATGAGTTAAGCTAATGAAAAAAACCAACCTTCAGCCTGGATCCATATTACCTAATGGCAGCCCATAAACATAAACATAAAATTTTAAAATACAAGGATGAATTGCCAGGCCCAGAAGCTCAAGGAACCTGCAATTTCTCCATCTGAAAAATAAACCCAATTGATTTCAGCCAGGCTGCTCACTGCTCAGAGTGAATCTTTGGGAAGTCATAAAGGAAGGAATTATTTCCGACTGTTTACTCACTGAGGATTGTAGGTATTGAATTTAAATTGTCTCCGATTCCTAATTAGTGCAAACGAAATTAGAATCCAAACATGGCAGAACTGGAAAGGCCCTTTGAGGCCTTCAGGCTCAGTTGTCTTTGTTTTACAGACCAGCAGCTGAAGGAACAGAGAAGGGGAGTGACTTGCCTGTGGTCACACAGCGACCCGGGATGGAACCAGGGCTCCTGCACCCAGGACCTACTGTGTCTCTCCAGCCTCCAGGACCAGACTTTTGCAGTCACCTGGCCTCCTGCAGTTGGATCATACAATAAGGACCTTCTGCCGGCTCCACAGAAAATAAGCAGCCCAAGACAGGAGGCAAAGCCAGGTGCACGCTAAGAGGGGGCAGGAGGGGGCCGGAGGGTTAGCTCAGTGGTTCCGGCGCCTGCCTCGTGAGCGCAAGGACCTGAGTTCGATCCCCGGTAACCACATATAATGCTGGGCGTGGAGACTCACGCCCACCAACAACCAACACCGCATACCACAATGCCGGACGTGGTGGCTCACGCCTGT
>PVIC010030499.1:0-21889 GCA_004025085.1 Thryonomys swinderianus
AGGCAGGCGCCGGAACCACTGAGCTAACCCTCCAGCCCACACATTTCTGCTTTTTAAAATCTTAACCAGACTGTTGAAGGCAGGTGGAGCTCACATCCTAATCCTGATGCCCTTGAGCCTAGTACTGTGCCATAGTCAGTTCCAGCATCACACACTCTCGATTCAGCCGCCTCTAAAGAAGCCCCACATTTGACCGCATGCGGCTTCGGGAGGACATCTCGACACAAGCCAGAGCATCTTCTAATGAGCATCTACTAACGCTGTACTGTAGTTTTGCCTTCCATGTCCCTAAATACTCAAGGCATTGATGATCAGTTATGTTATTTGTCACGCACTTATTTATCATACTTTTGAGGTGAACACTTGTATCTTTCGTCAATTTTGTGAACCTATTACCGGCTTGTAGGAGCATCTCATTAAAAAGATACATTGCCATTAAACTATAATTTACTTTTCAAATACACATATAACTAGATGCCTATGATAATAATGAATTACTACAGCAAAATCAAATTTAAATTTGTTTCTGAACTCGCTCTTTGTTAAGGTTGAGGTCGCGGCATCTGGTGGTCACTCTGACCTCATGTCGGTAGGTCCTCAGACACCACACGGACACCACCGACCGCCTCAGCCTGAATCCTCTTCTCTCTCACAGAAAAACGCTATTAGAAGGTTAAATGGTGTTTCACGAGATCTCTTGAGAATTGTTGGCTGTTTGGGTTGGAAAATACAAGACACTCCGATAGATGCTGAACTCATTAGTATTCAAGCACTAAAGTGGGACTTACTCACATGAAGATATAATTATTGGATACAACATTTATATTTGGTCTTCAAATCTGGTCACTAAGATATAATGAAATTGGTTTAAGTTATGTCTATCACTCGTCAGAGAATGAATCATTTTTAATTTTCTTTTATAAAGTTAATTTTTTGATTTCTAATCTCCGTGGATGTTAGTCATTATGTATCTTTGATATGCTTATTGTTCAGAGTTCCCCAAGGTGTGTTAAATACAAAAGGCAATACCACATTGTAATTCTATTCACACACGGAGCTACTTTATTACTTTAGAATCCCACCTGACTAGCATTCTAGAAACCGTCTTCTCTAGAGACTGATGAGTGGTACCATTGTTTTTCTCTAATGGCAATGAACTTATGCACCACTAAGGCAAATCAAAACCAATACCAATCTTACTTTACCTTAGCATTTAGCTTATCTTACTCATTTCATAATTTACCAGTGTTAACACTGCTTAGAAGTTGAGGATCTATATGTTATTCTTTTGTTCTTTTCTTTATGTGAACCACCACTATACAGGAGCTTCTATTATAATTCCTGGCAACACAGAGACAATGAAGGCAGAACACTCTTACCTGAGAGATCTATCTATGGATAAGGAAAAAAAATGATCGGTTAGCAGAGTTTCTAAGTGACCAATTTACACAGTAGTAAATGCATTTAACAATTAGCAGACTTACATGGACCATGTTGAGATATTGTCATGCACAGGCTCAATGATCACACTTGTATTGAAATAAAGGTACCTAGGGAGTTCAATGATGTAGAGAATTATGCTGTTTTACTTAAAAAGTAGTAGAACTACCTGAGAGAAAATAAAGCTGAAGTTTAGGCTTAAATATTTGCATCATGTTAACAGAAAAAGTGTGTATCTGAAGGAAACTATTTACCTTGTGCTGATCTTTGAAATGTGCATAGATGGAGGTAAATTCCCTAACTCTGCAGTAGGGTGAAACTCAAGAAGTACTTAATCAGATTGATTGAATTATTTGAACAAAGATTGCTCAACCTTTTCTACATTGACTGCATTTGAGTTTCTTGTGGGCTAATATATGACCAAGGGGGCGGTTATGAGGAACCCTGATAGTCTGTATTGCCTTAAAGTAACTCCTTAGGACCTTTACACACCGGAGACTCATATCAGAATACATCTAAAGCTTAGTGCACTTGAGTAGGTTTAATTTCATTCATTACATGAACATTTTAAACATTTACTAAAGTTTCTTAAGAAGATGGGTTAGACTTCGCATTAAGATTTAATCCTCATTTGCTGATAAAATTTTAGTGCATGGATTTCATATTCACAGTAAAACTTTTTGTATAACTTAAATATAGATTTAGACTTGCAAGTAAATTGTTAACATCTACTCAAGTTTAGAATGCAGGCAAGATATCTAGTCACTTATCAACTTTGTAGAAGGGAATTTATCTAATGTTGTATTTAGTCAATTCTGTGTAGGTTAATTCTATCATGACTGATAAATAATGAGATGGTAGTAAAATTATTATCACAAGACAAAAAAGTCCTCCAAAACTAGTCCATTATTGTCACACAATTATTTTCAAACTAACCCAACTCAAGTTTATGATATTTGAAGACTGAAAGTACTTTGTGTTATTGGGGCTCTATGAGCTGTAACAGTAGCCGATGAGTATTTCATTACTCTTCAAATAAATGTTATGACATTCTTATTTCTTTTACATCAATAAGCATTAGGCCTGCCGGTTTCATTCTGCAATGTACTGTGTTTTTCTTTGCTTTTTGTTTCTATGTTTTATGTTATTTTTACTCTAGAAGCCACATGTTCTTACCCTAGATAATGTGGATTTACACTAAATTTCAAGTAAGTACTTGACTCTTGGCAAGTTTATGTGCCTTCACTTTCCTAGGTTTTTCTAAGAAAGCTAAGACAAAATAATTTATACTTTAGGACATACATGTGATTAAATACTAATCGTTTAAAAATGAGAGTATTGATTATCTTCCTATGCCATTTCTCTAACTTATAAATACAGCATAGGAACAGTTTTCTAATCATTTATGTAGTGTTAAAGTAGTTTCATTCCTCACAAGAAGGTCATGAAGCAGTGAAGCTCCAACTGCAGTTATCAGGGAATATGTCTGCCTAGGTCATTGAAACAAGGGAAATTATATTAAAAGTTCTTCATGGTATTGAATGACAATGTGGGGAAATGACAGTTGTCACTGCCAGAGAAAAATGTATGAGATGACCCACTACACATGCACGTAGATACCTGTGTTGGTTTCCAGTGGCGAGGACAGTCTGTAGCAACCTGCATGGTCTGTTCAGGATATTCTTGTTTCCTTATGGCTTCTGTGGGTGTGCTGGGTGATGCCTCCACCATCTATGATGCCGATGCTGGTCCCCCGGCAATCCGTAAATGAGATCATATTCTCCCTGATAGTTTTTCTTCTTTGCAGTTGAGTGAATTTTAGTTCAATATAAAATATAAAACCTTAATTTCTCATGCATATATCTCATTAGTGTTGTCTTTAGAATCAAATTCAAGGTCTGAGGTCCTTCATTTCCCTAGCCTGTTTGGAAGCCCAAGGTTCTCTTTTTGTTCAACTAATTTAGTATTTATAAAAATTCTCTCCTACATTATCATTTTTGAAATGAGTTTCAAGAATTGCATCTGAAATAATAAAGCAAAAGAGATTTTCCCTTTATTTATTAATGGATTGATTAAATGTTAATATAAACTGCAAGCTTACAATGTCCCAAGCATTGCCTTGGTTATGGGAGTGGTGTCATACATGAGACAATTGTATCTTCTTATAAAATGTACATAGATGGGGGACAATGAGCAATAGAGTAAACAAATAAATAACAATGAAGAAAATATGAAAAATAGTAACTGTAAAGCAGAGAAGCAAAATAGGGTAACATGACGGTTTGCCTTGACAGCTATTTTAAGTTTAGTGAGCAGGCTTGACCACTCTTAGAAATTCACCAACATGACATTTGAAGCACATTTTTGGACCTTAGTGACACAAGGCCAGTGAGTATATCATATTCTGGAGGACTGAAGCGCTTTGGAAATTGAAGCTCAAATATATACAAACCACAAAATCTAAATGACATTGTCTTAATTATCAAGTTTGTCTTCCTAAATGTTGGCTTTAAGGGAGGTTCCAAGTATTTCCAGGACATTGTTAAGATAGGTGAAAACCCAGGTGATCTGACAATGTATTTCTGTCGCTTTGCTCCATTTCATTATTATTTCCTTTGTCATCTCCTCTTTCCGTCCCTCCTTTTTTCTTTCCTCTTTATTTTCCTTGGGCTTCTGGGCCCTTTCCTTCTTTTCATCCATGAAGTCAGTATGTATTAAGAGAACTACTGCACAGCAGACACTGCACAGTGAACTACTGCACAGTGAACACCAAAGACATGTTCCATCTCTCCTGAAGGTTGAATTGTACCGGAGACCAAGACATTGCTAATATGGCAGTTTCAGCAGCCATTTGAGCAAAAGCTTTCATAAATGAGATGTAAAATAATTCATTCAAGCTAATTTTGAACAAATTTACCTATAATTATTATGCTCGGCAGCAGGAGAAAAAGTGTACTTTTCTCAAATAAAGAAAGATTCCTTACAGGTTCTAGCTAATGTAACAAACACAAAATATTAAAATTGGTTAGAATAAAGATAGGATTTACCTTAGGGGAATAATTTAGAAGTACTTTTCCAAGATTTTGTGTTCAAATTATTGACAGAGCTTGTTTATAATCTAGAGTTTTGAATTGGTCAGTTTGGATCCCAGCTTGAGACCTCAATTTTTATCAACATCCCTGAGATAACCCTTGGTTTACACTGATGTAAACACAACACAGACAGGGTGCATACCTGTCCAAGACTTGATGGGGATGTCAAGATTAAGCACATTACAGATGCAACAGGTAAACCTTTCTCTTTCTGAGAAGAGCCAGGCAGCATTTGCAGTTGGATTTCAAAATGTCTTAACAGGAGAAAGAAAATAATTTGGCTTTGGATTTTTATGAGGGTAGGGTAAGGAACTGTGGTGAGAGTTTTAGTTTTTCATTGTCATTGAAGGATAGAACAGCTGGGGATTAAAAAAAAAAAAACCTTCACCAGATATGGGTCAAAAAGAAAAGGAAAGAGAAGAGACTTAATAGCTGTTTATAGTCTCATACCAATCATGTGGCCAAACTGTTTCTTACATATATAAGAATAAACACTTTTATCATTATGTACTCCAGTTTGCAACAAATACTGTTTCTGGACTTCCTAATCATGTCCAATTTTTGTTTCTTTTGACACAAAATGAATATATACTCTGTTACATGTATACATATGTTACACGTTCATAATCATTTATTTGATGTGGCAGATTCTATTATTGCTTAGTGCATGTTCACACTTTCCTCAAGTGTGATATTGATATTGGGGATTGGACTGAGTTAATCCATTGATATTGGACAGAATTACAAGATTTTCTTTGACAACCAACAAAATATTGGGAAAATTGGCACATGGTAACTCTGAGCTCTGGCCTTGTTAAAATGTATTGTGCTTCCTTTCACTCACTGGGAATCACATCTCTTTCCTAAATAAATGGAGTAATATATTTAGAATCCTCTGACCTAAACATGATGAATACTTACAGTTGATTTGTGGTAAACTTAAGTCTGAGCCAATCTTAGATGAAATCAACCTGAATCAAACTCCAACAGAGATTTTGACTCACAATATGAAATAGAACCTTCAAAGCAACCTAAATATCTCTGGTCAGGAGAAAAGCATTGATTGTTGGGTGACACAGAGATTTCAGTTAATTTTTTTTCTCTTGCAAAGTAAACTTGACAACAGACTTGAAACATTTTTATACAAATTTCTCTTTAATTATTTTCAATGAGTTAGTAAATGAGTGGCTCAATCAATATTTCTGGTGGTTTAAAAATATTTATCTAGTGCCGGGCGTGGTGGCTCATGCCTATAATCCCAGCACATGGGAGGCAGAGGCAGGAGGATTCCTGAGTTCGAGGCTTGCCATGGCTACATAGTGAGCTCAGAGCCAGCCTGAACTACAAAGCAAGACCCTGTCTCAAAAAAAAATATTTATCTAGAAATATTAAAATTTTCAGTAAGACTAGAAAGCTAAGAAAAAAACTAGAAAGCTTCATAGAAATTGATTATAAAAGGGTTTGTAGAATAATCTCAGTTTTTTTGAAGGCTTTGGAGAGTGTGCTATATATCTTATTTCCATCACTGTCTTATCATTTGATGAAAAGAAACAAAATCTAGACAAATTTAGAAGAAAATATACACTAAAAATAGTTAAAGTTCTGTGTTAAATTTGATAGACAAGGTTAGCCTGTTTAGGAATATTTAGAGTTTGAAAACATTCACACTGTGGTGCAAAAGTATTCTGTACCTCAAATAAAAGCCTCTGAGAATTAATCTCAGATAAACAATCTATTTGCATACTTGGCATTCTGTTTAAATTGAAAATGGACTCTCCTGAGATGTCTGTCAACAGAAAAGAACTTCTCTGTTAGGATAACAAAGTTAATTAATGATTGATTGAGCTACTGAAATGTAGTTGAAAATGGGCTATATAGTTCACCTTGCTGCATAGTCTCTTGAGAATCTTCACTTCACTTTGTTAGAAAATAGTTGCATTAGTATTCTAAATGCTTATTACGTTGTGGTTGTTGACACAGCTCGAGTTACAGTTTTCCTTTTACTGATCAATGCTGCTTAACGATATTTTTATTTTAAAAGGATAAACCCTTTCAGACTTTCATAGCTCATTATGCCAGAGTGTCTAGTGTCTAGACATATGGAGGTCAAGTATGCAAACAATCTAGGATGTAGATTTGTTTTAATTTTAATGAATAATGACATTTGAACCCCAAATGTTCACAGTTTTATTATTGTAAGAAAAGTTTTTTTTGTTGTTGTTTGTTTTTTTTTTGAGACAGGTCTCGCTTTGTAGTTCAGGCTGGCCCTGAGCTCACTATGTAGCCCAGGCAAGCCTCAAACTCAGCAATCCTCCTGTCTCTGCCCCCCGAGTGCTGGGATGACAGGCGTGAGCCACCACGCCCGGCAAGAAAAAGTTTTTGAAAGTGCTGTGCTGAGAACAGAATTGTTTAAAATATCAGAAAACTGAAAACCTGCCCTACAAGCCCTTCCATATTCATATGCTTTCTTTCTTTCTTTCTTTCTTTCTTTCTTTCTTTCTTTCTTTCTTTCTTTCTTTCTTTCTTTCTTTCTTTCTTTCTTTCTTTCTTTCTTTCTTTCTTTCTTTCTTTTTTTCGTATTATAGGGAAATAGGTAAAAATAAGAATTAACTCATGTCATACACTGGTACGAATTCCCAAAGTTGAAAGTGATTGGGATGAGTATATAAAAGGTACCAATAAAGAATTCAATTTAAGAAAAAAAATTGAAAACCTATTCCCAAACTCTAATTATAAGGCTAGAGGTTTTCATACATATAAAAAGATTGGAACAAAACTAATCATAAAATTCAGATTGATTTATTATGTGATAAGTAACAGATGTAGAGAAGGTTTAAAGTCCATTGTATTTCACGTCAGTGAATAAAACAACCAAGAAATATTTAGAAATAATACTGTTAACTATCCTATCTATCATTTACCTATCTATCATTCTTCAAGAATTGTATCTAGCTCTTCAAGTATTCTGCAGTATGAGCAAATATTCCTCGTACAATACAAGGTAAACTTGTAAAGCTTACCTTGAAAAATGAGTGATGTCTTACAATATGAGTTGTACATAAAGCCAAGTGCCACAAAATCACAACTGAGCCAATGGTTCTCTCCTCTACCGCAGGACTGTGGGTGATCCTCTCCCAACAGCAAAACTTTGCAGAGCACAAGAAAAAGGCAGAGGAATCCTTCAGTTCAAATGAGTTCACAGAGAGGTGTAAAGTATGGGAAACTGCAAAGTCGTGTAGAAAAGCACCCTCCAAATAAAGCTGCAGAGTGTGAGCAATGAATCTGTTTAACAACAGTGCAAGGTCACCTTTCTGTCACCAAATCCTCAAAAGGAGGTAAAAAGTGTCACTGGATAGGCTCCTTAGTGAATCTGCAGGGAAAGAAAAAGACTATATGTAGTCAGTACTTAGCAGTGATTCCACTGCTGATAGTGATGGTTGTCCTACACAATAACCCTCCTCTCTCATCTCTTTCTCATCAGCCACAAAGGTTTTCAGAGGAGGTTTTCAAATGGAGGTGAATTAGTTTATATTCATTTCCAGTTTTTATTTTCTTTATTACTTTGTACCATAACAATTTTATAAGAATATTTCAAGTTGTGGAACACATTATCTTAGTTTCCCTGATTTCTTAATGGAAAATTCACTGTGATACACAAGTGCTTCGGAGGGTACTCTGGAGTAAATTATGTTTCTGGAGTAAATCATGCTTGCAAACCAAGGTTTTAATGAATAAAATTAGAAGAAACTGTTCTGATTGGTGGGAAATGTTGAAATGTAAGTAACAAGACATCATGACTGGTAAACATATAGTAGATCTTTGGCTACAACATATGAACAACTTGGGTTAATAAGGTTAATGGAGAATCATCTGCCTCTTGAGTACTATGGTGTGTACTCGAGTAAACATCCAGATATCAGCTATACTGACTTACAACAAACTTAACTACAGCCGGCCCTCAGGAGCTGATGAAGTTCATAAATCAGGGGTCCATTGTGCACCATAGGAAAAGAAAACTTCAGAATAAATTCTTCCTGCTCAGAATCAGCAGGCATACTATATTTTAACACAAAGTAGGGCTTGAAGTCTTCTTGGAAAAGTCTAAGGTTTCTGAGGTCAGTTACGTTTTTCTCTTATGGAACATGTTTATGAAATACTATGAAACAATTTTTGAAAAGTTATAACTTTTCAATTATGATTATTTGTATTATTGTGTTTTACCATAGGAAAAGATACAGATATTTTTCCCTTAAAATTTGTGAGACCATCACTTCTCCTTCCATTTGAATATCTCCTTCCTTCCTCACAATACACATGATACATTTTGGTCCGTATATAACTTTTCAGTTTTTGCATTGGGGAAATCACACAATATTTAAACATGTGTGTCTGGTTTATTTCACTTAAGAGTATTATCTCAAGGTGCATCTATTTACCAATAAATACTTCACAATTTTCCTTCTTTATGGCTGAGTAGTACTTCACTGAATAAAAAATCCACATCTTCTTTATTATTCATCATCTGATAGGCATTTGGACCATTTCCAAGATTTAGCTACTATAAACTGTGCTGTTATAAGCATGGATGTGCCATAGTGCTGTAATATGATGCTTTTAACTCAGAAAGATATTGAGAAGGGAAATAGCTAGGTCAAATGAAATTTCTAGTTTTAGTTTTTTGAAAAATCTCCACTCTGATCTCCACTGTGGCTGCAACACTCTATACTCCCACCAACACTGGAAAAGGGTTTCTTCTTCCATAGACCTGCCAGCATTTGTTATTTTTTTCTTATGATATCCATTCTTTCTGAAATGAGATGGAATCCCAGTATTATTTCAATTAGTACCTCTCAATGACCAGTGATGTTGAATACTTTTTCATGTATTTATTTGACACTTCAACGTTCTCATCTGAGAAATGTCTGTCTATTAATAGTGGATACCCATTTTAACACTATGTCTTTGAACTTGGGAGGCCTGATTTTTTGAAAGCTTTGTATATTCTAGATATTAGTCCTTTTTCTGAGCACCAGCTGGAAAAATTTTCCCACTCTGTGTGTTGTCCCTTCACTCCATTGTTGATTTTTTTTTTTTTTGCTGTAGAAAGGTTTTCAATAAAAGGGCTTCTAATTTTAGATTTTTATATTTCCTCTATGCTTGGGTTTTGTTCATAGAGTCTTTGCCTAACATGTGTCTTCAAGAATTCTACTTATTCTATCTTCCGGCAGATTTAGTTTTTTGTTTCAGTATTTAGAGCTTTGATCCATTTCAATTTTAGTTTAGTGCATGGTGAGAGACACAGGCCCAGCCTTAATTTTGGCATGGGAAAAGCCAGTTTTTCCAGCGCTATTTATTCAGTAGGGTATCTTCCCTCCACTGAAGACATTTGGCACCTTTGTCAAAAGCAAAGTAGCTGTGTATAACTGAAGTTGTCCCTTCACATCTTCTTACCTCTTCCACTGACCTGTGGGTCTTTTTTCTTCTTCAGCACCATGTTATAATTTCATGCCAGGGGTTGTGATGCCCCTGCCTTGCCTCTGTTGCCCAGAATTTCTTTTGCCTACTGTAGGTGTCTTCTGGTTCCAAATGAATTTCAAAACTTTTTTCTGGTCTCTGAGGTATCCTGTTGGTATTTTGATCAATCTTGCATTAAGTCTGTATAACGTTCTTAGGAGTATGCATATTTTTATTATATTAGTTCTTGTTGCTGAAGAGGAAGGGATTTCACTCCATTTTCTGATATCTGTTTCAATATCCTTTTTCAGAGAACTGTAGGTTTCGATATGAAGTTCTTTTATTTCCTTTCTTAGATGGATCCCCTAAGTATTTCATTTTACTTTTATTTCATTCATTAGATCAATTCCTAAGTATTTCATTTAGTTTGATTCTTAAGTATTTCTTCCAAAGGAAGCAGGGATGATTCAATATACACAAATCAATCAATGTAATACCCCATATTAATAGAGCCAGGGATCACATGATCATTTTGAAAGACACAGAAAGTGCATCTTACAAAGTCCAGCAAATGTTTATGATAAAAATCCTACAGAAAATAGGAAAAGATGATCTTTATCTCAATCTGATAAAAATAATCTATGACAAACCAACATCTAACATCATGCTAAATGGTCAAAAAGTGAAAATTTTTACTTTAAGGGACAAGACAAGGATGTCCACAGTCACCACTCATGCCCAATATGTTTCTGGAAACATTAGCTAAAGAAAATAGATAAGATAAAAAATAAAATGAATAAAGATAGGAAGGAAGAAAAATTTTCATGATACTTGACACAGAAGACTACAACAAAAGACTTCTAGATTTAATAATCAAACACAGTCATTTAGTTGGATCCAAAGTCAACATTCAAAATTCAATAGCACTCCTATACACAAATAAAAGCTTGCTGAGAGAGAAATTAGGGAAACCACACCTTTCACAATAACATAAACAAATAAATACTTGGACATATTTTGAAATTCTCTCTTTATAACTCATTATTTAAGTTTACTTAGCTTGCTCATTCTGTAGTTCTTTAATCTTTATTATTCTTTAATCTTTATCCATTTGGTTCTATATATTTCCTTATATGTGAAAGAGATCATAATAGTACCTAAATATGTATAGGTCTCATAAAACTTAAATATCCATTTCACTGATCATACTCCATAACTCTTATACATAACTACAATAAGTAGTGATGATAACCCTGTCTATAAACCTTCAGTTTTAGAAAACTTCTTATTCATCTAAAATACATACTGACTTTAAAGCCCAGATCACCGTCTAAGACAGCCAAGAGAAGAGAAATGTAGTTTTCTCTTAAAATGCCTTTCCTACAAACTAATAGAAAACCAGCTGAGAGCACAGGTCCTTTGGCTTCCCTTGCAATCAATCAATGAACTGGGCTGAGATAGAATTTATCATCTGAAGTCTTTCTTTAAATGAAATTCCACATCTTGATTCTTTTTATGAGTACGCAGGTGAATGGTCGCAATTTAGAAATGTCCTGTGGTGGCAATATGTCACAAATTCTTCTCACTGTAACAAGATTCAGCCAATTAGGCAGATTTGAGTAGGAAACCGTGGGAGAGTTCCCTCTGCAGGAGCAACACCTATTACCTTTCTAGTTAATAACACTGCACGTTCGTTCTTCTCTTAGTCCCACATAGCCTTTGAAGTATTACTTTTTCATAGAACATTTGGATCCAGAAATCTAATGTTTTAAATAAAAGCCCCAGTGATCTACTTTTTTCTGAAATAATGATCCTCCCCCGCTTAAGACACTGTAAAAGACTTTGCCTCGCAGAATTTAAAATCTACTGATGTGTGTCTCAACTTAAAAATGAGTCTGTAAAGAAAAATTGTCTCACTGAAGCTCCTCAGGCTAAAAGATGTCATGCTGTGGCAAGTCAGTGGCAAAAAACAAATAACACTTCAGTCGGAAAATCAACAAGGAATTCCAGACAAATGATAATCTTCTCCCGATACCTCAACATGTCTGGAAATAGACACAATTTCCGTTACTGTATTTTGTCCAGAAAAAGTCAAAAGTAAATAGCATTAAAGATGAGCACAAGGGAGTTAATGACATTCTGTGAAAGTAAACTTTTATAAATTTAAAAGTGAAATTATATCCAGTTTAAAGCAACATCCATTTTTTTTATATTTTTGGAAAATAGGAAAACAGCACAATTGGTAAAGGAAATGTATATACATTATCTCATTTAACAAGGCTTAAGTGTTCAGATTTTGCAATTAACTTTTCCTTCCTTATCTTTAGTCATTTTATTTTCAGATGATAACAGAGACCCTCGGATGACTCAGCCCTTTCTGTGTGTTTACTTCTTTGCTTCATTCTTACATGTTTGTTCAACCCTGAGACCATCGCCCATGTCCCTGTTGGGTCTCATTCTATAATAATGATTTTTAGAGAAAGTTCCCTGCATCATTGTATCAATCCTGATAAAGAGTCTTAACCACTACTTAGTTACCTAAAGTGCTTGGCTCATAATTTAATCTTTTCTTAAGACCCAACCTGAACATTATCTGAACCCATAATTTTATCACCAGCCTTACATCTTCACTAGCCTTCACGTTTCCAAAGAACCTGGCAAAGGTAAAGATTTCAACCACTGAGTTTTATGTTCTTTTGTTATAAAATGAAGTGAATCTGTATGTCCTTAGCATAATTACTGTATTTTACCATGTACACTTTAAATTTAGATTCTTCATTTGATGCCTTCATTTTGTACCTTTACAACTCAAAGCATGTGTTTTCTCCTATTTGCCCACTTAATTGTTAAATGCGGGCGATTATCTGCCCATTCCTTCATTATTCCCTGGCCTCTCTCTAACACCTTTACTATCTCTTCAAGATTTCTACAGTCCTGCTCTGATATTCTTACCATTAAGGTAACAGTTCTTAACAAAAAAATTCTTCAAAATACAAACATGCTCTCATAAGTCAATGAAAATTGTAAGAGGCAGTTGCCTATAAGATTTTTTTGAATTGGTTCAATTTGTTTGCAACAAAACTAGAATCAAGAGATAACCATACGAGTGGTAAAAGTTTCTTAGCCATTTGTCCTATGAAATTCTTTTTGATAGGGTGAGAAACTAGTTTTGTGTGGATATATCTCACTATGTGAGAATTCTACAAAGGAATAGAAGCGTAGAACCAATGTCTCCTGGTGCAAACACTCTGAAGCAGTGACTGGGTACTCAGTCTGCAACCCAAAACCCATTTATTTGTTAATAAAAATCAATCATTACCACAATCTAATTTTAGGACTCTTTTGTCACTCCCTACTTCCCCATTTGCTCACACATCACCATAAATCAGCTTTCCATCTCCATGGATGTGCCTACCATGGGCACTGCACAAAAATCAAATCAAAAGATGCGGTCTTTCGTGTATGGCTCTATTGACTTAGCATAATGTTTTCATGATTAATTTATGGCTTAACCTGTACTATATAGACTTTATTTGATGAGAAATATTACATTATGAGTGCAGAGCATACCTTTCCCATCTGTTTATCAGTTGATGGTCATTTGAATTACTTCCACTTTTTGCTTTTATAACTAATGACTTCTGTAAATGCACATACAACAATGAAATTTGTGGATATATGTTTTCCTTATTTCTGTACATGGATTTTTTATTATTTTATTTTATTTTTGAATTAGTTCCTGATGGCAGGATAATTCACATTATTGTAGGTGTTAGTACATAAACTTAACATATTTTAATTATTTTTTTAATTTTCCCTCTTCCTTACCTCTTTCCTCTACCTCTAGATCTTCTTTCCATTCGAAAATGAAAATCAAAAACAGATAAATCTGTTTCCTATTGCCTGTCTTTTAATTTGCTCTTTAAATTAGTTTTATTTTGGTTTTGTCATGTAACCTATGGAATACTTAAACTTATGTGTCTGATTTATTTTATTTACATTATGGTTTCAAAGAACCTCTGTTTTCCTACAAGTGACTCGAGATCATTCTTAATGACCAAGTAGTACTTCAGGTTGGATTTATGCCATGTTTTCTTTATCTATTCATCTGTTGACAGATACATAGGCCACTTAAGAGATTTAGGCTCTATGAGCTATAGCTCTACAAAAGTAGGTTTTTATGTCATGTGATATGATATTTTTATCTCTTTGGGGAAGATCCTTAGAAGGAGCCTAGATAGCTCAAATGGAAATTCTAATGTTATTCTTCTAAGAAACTCCCATACAAATTTCCACAATGGTTGCATTTGTGTACATTTCCATCAAGAATTTAGAAGGATTCTGGTTTTTTTTTTTTCAGCTTCACCAAATTTTGTAGGAGAATACTGATATGAGACACAACTGGTAGGGTCTTATTTTTTCCTTCTTCAAACTTATAGTGCTACCCTTTTCAATTGTATCTGAAAAGACCAAAATGTAAACCCAGTATTAATACTGTTACCAAAAACTTCTAGTAGAATTGCTTAGTTTTCATGCTCTCAAGTGATGGGTTGCTGATTCCTTAGGGAAATTTGTAAGAAATTTAAATTTTGAGGCTTCACACGAGATGCAATGGTCTAGAACTTGTAGAGAAGGATCCAAGAAAATGTGCTTTATCCAGATCTTGTTTTCCGATGCACATCTAAATGTGAGGACCGTCCTTGTTCCACTTCCTACACATCTAACTCACATGTCCCCTTCTGCAACTTGGGAAGCCAATACCGCTACTCATGACTTTGCTTTTTGTATCACTAAGAAAACCATAGTAATCAAAAAGTAATTCCTTAAGATCATTTTATCCTATACTTTCATTTTTATCCATATTATCTTTGCTCTTGCTGCTATGTAAAATTTCCAATTGTGCCCTGGATTTCACCCTAATTATATGTTAAGATTCTCTCTCTCTCTCTCTCTCTTTCCTTCTCAGTCAGTTTTAGTATTCAAACATGCTGCATTTTTCTCCAGTAATAAAAGCCATGCTATGACCTTGATCTTTAATAAAGTCCGCATTTCACTTCTGGGCTTCACAGGAAAACTCCAAATAATAGAATATATCCTTAGTATCTGTCATTCTGTTCTCTCTCCAACTCTTCCCAACAGGGCTTTGGCTCTTTTATTTCATCAAGAGAGCTCTTATCAAGAATACCAATACTTCAGCCTCACTGAATACAGTGATTAATTTTTAATACTCATGTTAGAAGAACATTTTACAAGTTAATTGCCAATCTTTTTTGGAAATCTGCTTTATTTAGTTTCTACCTCTCAGTGCCCTTCTTTTCCAACCTTAGTTCCTCCCCATCTGTCCATCCAAACAGTTCATTGGCCCCCGGGTCTCCGTACGGATACTTTTCGTTACTGTCTTCCCAGGGGAGCTCATCCAGACACATGGCTTAAGGTACCTTTCATACTTCAGTGACTCTGAAGAGTCTATATCACACTCTAATCCTTCTCATCCATATCAAATTGCTATGTCTATTTGCCAATTGTATATGAATAAACATGATCTTTAAATTAGCATATCAAAAATAACTGAGTTCCCTTTCTTTTCTTTCTTGTGCTTTATATCTAAATGGTCAAATCACCAGGATTTGACGACTGAGTGGCTACAGGCAGAAATAATGCAGCAGAAATGAATATAACTTCAGAAACATCCAGAAATTAAAAGAAGAACATGTCTTGCTTAATGAAGGTAGTTACTTTTTATATTTATTATTTTAATTGAATTCTTTATTGGAACATTTTATATACAGCTCACAATCACACTCAACGTTTTGTACCAGTATATGAGAAGAGTTAATTCTCATTTTTTACCCATTATTCTTTTGTATATTTGCAGTTATGCTAAGGGAAGTGTACTGATAGGTGCATTTCAGTACATACAAGACTCTTGAAGGAGATCCAAGTGGAGATATCTGCTTGTTAGATACAAACGAGGTCTTAATCTTCAGAGAGGATTTTGAAACAATGTCAAAGTTTTAGCAATCAATAATATAAAATAATATACTTGAAACAATACATTATTGCATTGATTATTATTAATTTGTGTGTGTGTGTGTGTGTGTGTGGTACCGGGAATCAAACTCTGGCCCTTGTGCTTCCAATGTAGGTGCAGTACCACTTGAGCTAAATACCTGGCCTGATTATTGCATTTTTATTTAAAACTGATTTGTCATGTTATTTTACCTCATATATTCTGGATGTAGTATAAAATAATAATTAAATTATTATTATTATTATTATTATTATTTTTTAGACAGGGTCTCACTTTGCAGTTCAGGCTGGCCCTGAGCTCATTATGTAGTCCAGACAAGCCTAGAACTCAGCAATTCTCCTGTCTCTGCCCCCCAAGTTCTGGGATTACAGACGTGAGCCACCACACCCGGCAGTTAAACTATTTTTGATCATGTTATTCATTCAGCTTACTATTAAACATTTTCTATTTATTACTTCATAGATCTTCACATAAACTTTACGTGTTTTGAAATGCTTATTTTATTAGTAGTGCAAACCAATATTGTGAAACATTTTCCTCTTCAGTTAAGTAACCAAACCTTCTTACAAAACTGAAATTTGAGATCAAATTTGTCTTAATATATGTGTTTGTATATATCCATCAGCAGCAGAGTCCCTCCAGTATAGTTCACTTCAGTTCTATATTTTCAAGGAAGAAATTACTTCACTAAAATTTTTATTTGACAACTTACCACCCACTCCCATGCCTATTGTAGGTGATTAAAGACATTTAGGTAGCTCAAAGTGAATAATGTGGGAAAAATATAGTAAAATAGCTTGGAACTTCCTTAATGTACTTTGAAACTTTAAAACCATTACAAGTTTGTCTAAAAGTTATTTCTCAATAGAAGTTTTGCTTTGAAATATTATATTTATGGAAGAGTCTGATAAAATGGTATAAAGTCACTGCAGATTTTATTTTTGTGAATATTTTTCTTTTATAAATGCTGATTAATGATAGTGTTACCACAGGATATTGGAGTGCACTGAGATATTTCCACATATGTTCACAGTGTACCCTTATCAAATCAGGATAAACAGCATTTTATTGAGAGCTGCTATTATGCAACTTATTCATACTGATAAATAGGAAAATACAAATACAGTCAAGGCTGTTGAACTTCATGTTTTCTTATAGCACAGTCTTCATATGTTTTTAAAAATACAAAATGGACACATACATGGATATACGTATTTGGTATGATGAGACTAGAAGAGCTCAAAAAGCACATTACAAATTGGAAATATGTCCTTTGGGACTTAGATTTCTTTGGCCACAAATAACTCTTCCACTAGAAAATAAGTCATTCCAGTAAAATACATATATCCAACCTTCTAAGTAGAGGGTCATTGTAAACCAAGAAATGTAAAGGTTCATATTTAAAGATAATCGGCTCCTAGTATGACATCATCCTTTATTTTTGACCTTAGCCTCTAGACTATTTGTTACGTTACAATCATTGAGAAACCTTCCATGCTATTCCAATCTGGCCAAATGCTCCTTTCCTCACTACAGCCTTTGCTTCCTAATGACTGAGGAGCAATAGCACCCCCTCCTGGAATTATGCAGCAACTACATGGTGAGAGGCATTTTGGGATCAGAGCCAGAGTGAGCTGTAACAGTCGCCTGGGTTTGCTAATCCAAATCGGCCATCAGCATCAAAGGAGTCTCTTCCAATTTCGCCTTCCCAGATGCAAGTTTGCAAAAATGCCTGGGGGCCTAGACACCTCAGCAAGGAAACAAAGTGCGGCTAATGAGACTCGTCCAGAGTCCTGCTGACAAATGGAGAGGCTATCTTTAGTGACTTCTATTTCTTTTGTTACAAACAACTTCTCAGTCAAATAATAAAGCCTCTCTTGGATAAATGGCAGATAGTTTAGACTGGTAAATTTGCTTTCAGCAGACTCAAAAAAGAAAAAAAAAACAATTCCTCATAAATTTAAAGGGCAATAATATGTCAAACACTGAGCTTTTTTTTATCATCTGAACTATGAATGAATATAACTGATTTAACACAGTAGCTTAGAAAACTGTCCTTAGAAAGATGTGCTGGGAATCTTTTGAAAGCGATCTGGTTAATAGCCCATGTGTTGGTGGGATATTTGCTTCATGCAATAACATTCTGTGTGAAACATGCATGTGTATATATGAATTTCTACATGATCTTAGCCAAAAGGCCGAGAAGCGATGTATATATGAATTTCTATGTGTGTAAATTAATAATGAGAATATAATCACAGCTTGAGTTTGAAAATTCATCCTATTTATGTGGTAAAATCATGCATATTTTCATCCCTTTAATTTTATTGTTAGTCCTTTAATTTTAGATTGCAAAGGAGAAGACAGAATATGAGAATCTCAATCTTGATTGATACACAAATATTTATTTTCTCATATCACAATGAAAGGAATTTAATAGACAAAATAAAGTAAATTGCTCTCCAAGGATGTTTGTTAACATTTTTCTCTCAGTTACTCTATCATTGTTTCTACTTGACCATAAATTACAGAAAATCCTACCAAAGACATACCAATTATCAGTTAATATTTCTCATCTGAAGCTCCTTCTTTCTTCTCTTTCCCTCCCTCCTTCCTTCCCTTCATTTCTTTCTTCTTTTTTTCATTATTGTTTTAAGTGCTTGGTCTGGAGCCTAGAGTTTTGCCTATGGTTGGCAATATTGTGTTCTCTTGTTGAGCTACACAATTGGAAGCTTCCTGTGAAGAAGTTCTGAAGGAGGTTATCTTGAGTCCACTTAATGCATTGCCAACTTGGCATCCTTTACCTTCCTGCCTCACCAATTTTAGCCTATAACTTTGGCTTCTATGACTGATGTACATTGAGGAACATGTTTTAATTAAATGAAGGAGCCAGGCGTGGTGGCTCACGCCTGTAATCCCAGCACTCAGGAGGCAGAGACAGGACGATTGCTGAGTTCGAGGCTTGCCTGGGCTACATAGTGAGCTCAGGGCCAGCCTGAACTACAAAGTGAGACCCTGTCTCAAAATCAAAATTCTAATTAAATGAAGGAACTAGGGAAGCCCTGAAGGAAGGACATCCATGGAGAACTTTGCATAGCTAATCATAACTGGAAGGGAATATTGGAATATGTATCTTAGCTTTACTAGTTTGCTAATAAAGGAAGACAGAGCTATTACTTTGCAAATAACTTTTAATAAATCAAATGTCTTTGACAATTGTTAATCAAAATGTAATCACTTTAATGAAAAGGAAACAGGTCACTAACAAAAGTTAAGGTCACCCTATGGTTAAATGAGACAATCCATTGGAAATGTGGAAAAAATTTAGACTCTTCCTAGATCCAGTAGCAAACTATGTATTTATATTTACTTAGCTTTATTATAGCCTGAGACTTGTTATGAAATCATAATTATTAAATTGTCAGTTCTTCAGAAATAAAAATCATCTCATTTTCCATTTTCTTCCAGAAAATTAAATTGTTCAGAGTTTTCAGATATCTAAAAAAACTGGTCATAGTTTTCATGTTAATCTCTTTAAAATATCCAGTAATAGCTACTTTAAGTGATTTTATGAAAAAGCTTTTGTTTGTTAAGGCTATTGCATGTTTATTACATGATTATTTAGTATTAGGAACTTTGGAGTTATGTGAGTAAGATTTATAGTTACACTGAAATGCCACACTTGAAATTAGAATTTTGGAGACTTTTCCTCCATTTCCTTCCATCTTGACATGATACTCAATAGATGCCTAATGCGTTGTACATATAAACTTTGTCAAGTGATTTCCACAGAGAATCTGAGATTCATTTCTGTACTCCATTCCAGTGTGACTCTTAGGACAATTGGTCCAATATCAGTCCAGCTTCAAGGACGGAAAGGGTTATAATTATTAAATAATGAGGAATAATCTTTTGACCAAACTCCCAAGTGAAGATTCATCAAGAGGGCTTAAGGAAAGACAGAATAAGGATTGGAACAGTGTCAGACGCTCATGTTTCCTACATGACTCGCATGACTGGTGTAGATGCAGTGATCTTAAGTGCTTGAAACCCTTGGATGCAAATCCCTGAAAAGACTTTCCATTATAAGAAATAAAAAGCAGCAAACACTATGACTCCTTGTCACTGATTTTTGTCAAAAAATGATGTAGTTATGCACTCAACTATTAATACCTTGAGAAATAAATTAGATTTAGGATAGGGATGTTTAGGATAGACTTTTCTTTTTAACCAGCTTTTGTTTTAGGTTGCTTATATTCAATCATGCCAGGCACAAAATGATCTGAAACAAAAGACTGTGACAGAACTCACTAACTCATGTTGAGATATCTGACTTTATTCTGCTTCTGGACATGGATCTCTTGGTGATGAACATGGCCATACGTTTGTGGTGACCAATGAAATGTGCACTCAAAGTGACACATATACTTTCTGAGTAGAAGCATATAACAGTCATGAGTGATTATCAGTGCTGTCTTTCTCTGGCAGAGCAACAGCAAAAGTGTATTTAGACAGAGTGCCCTGAAATCAAACCAGTCAGAGCGATGACTAAGACGACAGCTCTTTGGAATGGCATTTCTCTGCACACAGAGTTTTCATGATTGGGAAATACATCTTACTTAAAAGTTTCTGATCCCTTGGCACTAATGTTAATACAATATAATTAAATGTATTGTGACTAAATGGATTATTTAGACACAATGCTATTGATCCCTGTATGTGCTCATCTGTCCTCTCAATGACTTCTGATTATATGATGGGAATAGTCATATTATTAATGTTCCACTCCTCTTTTCCTTTGTTGTTTATTGTTACATGTTAGATACACAGCATGATCACATTCACTATTGAAGATGTGTACTTGTATGGGAGATATGTTGATTCTCATTTTTCCCAAGGTTGGTAGTGCCAGTCAGTACTTGGGCAGAAGTGTACCACTTTTAAAGGAATGATGATGTAGTTCAGTGTGAAGGCCCCGGGTTAAATACCAAGTACTTAAATAAATAAAATACAATACAAACTTTATCACTGCATTCTGATAGAAGTTCATTTTATCAATATTTTTATATTTGCACATTTTTATTCATAATTTGTGTTGAAGTCACAGTAACGTAGGGGAATAGATGCAATTCTCAAACCTGCTAGATATTCAAAATGCTAGTTGAGTTCGTGTTCTCTGAAGTCAAAGAGTAAATTCTAGGAACAACAGCGTTTAAAAGTAGTCAAACTTATGGAGAAAAAGCTGGTTTCTGTCTAAGAGATGGAAGAGGGGCCAGAAAATGGGTTGGCGACCCATCGTGATTTTCAAAAGTATTTTATATGGCGTGAGTATTTTATATGAAGTGAGGCGGGTACAAAGTGGTACCCAAAGGAAATTTACAAGGTGGGGATGAGGTGACCGCCCAAAAAGCTTCAAGTACAGTCACCCTGGCAGTATGATTAAAAGGGGATGAAATGGGAAAACAAGCCAAGTACAAGGAGCTTCCCTTTCAGAACATCCGGCGCCGCTGTCCACCCCCCGGGGGGGGGGCGGGGCCTCTTGTCCTTTTCATAATGCCAACCAAGGAGTGTTTCTTCACTGTTCTCCACGTTGACTCCTAGCTGTGCTGCTTTCTTGAGTGCTGCTTCCCTGAGTGAGCCCTGTCTAACTGCCTATGAGATAATCTAATTAAATTACCTATGGTCAATAGTACTGCAATTTTTCTATCAGTTCTTTTGTAATTTTTTGTTGAATCCCTACTATTTTGCTCTTGTAAAGTTTTCTGTGAAATAATTCAACGGAGAACTCTCATATTGCAAATAGACTAATTACATGTCAGCTGATGATTTTCCACAAGATTTGTTTTGGTTAAAGATAGCAGATTAAATATGC
>PVIC010030500.1:0-21886 GCA_004025085.1 Thryonomys swinderianus
TAAGCCATGGAGAGATGCAAATCCAACCACAATGAATACCGAGATGCCTACTATGGAAAATAAGAAACAAAGGAAAGAATGAAGAGCTGCAGCTGAAGAAAGGGGAGGGGCTGCCTATGATCTCTGTCCGTCACATCTCCCTAGCATTTGCCCAGACACCAGATATAGAGCTACACAGTGTAACGTTTGCCCTGTTAGGTTTCAGTTTGGGTTTGGTTCTTTTCTATTCCCCATTCTTCGTTTTGTAATAGGAATGTTTGTCCTGGACCATACTATATGTATGGAACTAGTTTTTTTTTTTCATTGTTTTTAAAGGGATTCATAGCTAAGTCTTTGCCTTGACACTCAGACTTAAATTCGCAAGTTTTAAAAATGCTGGAACTGTTGAGTCTTTGAGGAAGGACTTACTGCATTTTCAGATTTGTGTAGGATAGTTGTATTTTTTGGTGGAATTATGAACATACTACTGTCTTGATTTGGGGTTGTAAAGTTGACAAAGGAAGGAGGTGATGCTTAGGCTTGTCAACTTTACTCGTTTCAAAGATGTTCATGGGATTTTTAAGGCAACTTCTGTGTGTGTCTGCAGGGGCCACGGATGCATGATGTTTGGTCTGGATCTGGTTGTTCATTCTTTGCTTTGTGTCACGGTACCTCTTCTCTGCTTCCCAGCTGTTATGAACTAGACACCTTTACTCCACTATGTCCTTTTACCATAATGTGGCTGCCTTGTTACCAACTGACCATGGGGTGAATCCTCGGAAACTACAAGCCTCCTTTAAACTGACAGCACTGGACATTTGGTTCTGCCCTGGAAAAGCTGACTAACCACTGACACTGATTGCAATTTATTTATTGTGAAAAAGGAAACAAATTTTGATATATAGTCCTAGATGTATGGGCCTTGGAGACATTATACTAAGTGAAATAGACCTGTTGTAAAAACATAAAAGTTGGACCGGAGACTTAGCTCAGTGGTTCTGGCACCTGCCTAGCAAGTACAAGGTCCTGAGTTCAATCCCTATTAACCACATACAACAATACTGGGCATGGTGACTCACACCCACCAACATTCAGTACCACACACCACAGTGCTGGGCGTGGTGGCTCACGCATGTCATCCCAGAACTCTGGAGGCAGAGGAAGGAGAATTGCTGCATTTGAGGCTTGCCTGGGCTACAGAGTGAGCTCAGGGCCAGCCTGAACTACAGAGAGAGACCCTGTCTCAAAATAAAAATAAAAATCGCATATTCTACACATATGGGTTGCCTAGCTAAGCTACTGCAGAGAGAGCAAATACAGTGTACATGTCTCCGTGTGTGTATATATAATGCATATATGTATACACACAGACATATATACAAAAACTGTACAGTTAGAAGAATGTCATCTCAGATATATGATTAACAATTGTTGAAATATATAAATAATTACAAATAAATCTTGTTTGATTTTAGTGATGTGTTTTCAGATGTATTCAGGACAGTTGTATTATACTTGAATTATGACTTGTTACTTTCTTTATTTTGAGATATGTTTGCCTATAAAGTTGACAAAGGATGGGAGATGATGATTAGGCTCTTGATTCACTGAAAAATTTACAAATATGAATGTTACATTGAATAAAACTTATGAGTAAATACCTGTAAACTGCTTAATCAAAATTTAAGATGATGAACACATTTATTAAAAAAAACATTTAGATAACACTTTTTGTACACACTGAAGTATAGAGTTAATATAAGTTGAAATCACATATTATAGTATGTTCAGGACAATATTTTTGTGTCTCTTATTGCAGTATCTAAATTATGTGTTGTATTTCATATGATTGATGAGAAACAATTCTCCTTAATCTTTGCTATGTATATATCATAGTCAAACTATGAAGACATCCAAAAGTCTTCAATTTGAGTGATATCATCAATCATTATGTTTATTTTAATCCTAAATACAAGCCATAACATACTAATTCTCTTCCCATAAATCTCACACAATATCCCTATATCTGAACCCAGAGCTTATCCCACCTCCACTGGGAAAGTTTCCATTGAGGAGATATGTCAGTTTCAAACATTGCAATAATGTTTTATGATGATCATCATGCACTAGAAAAAATAACTTGAAAGTTTAAAAATTCACCACACTTTTATTTTTTTAATATCAGAAAATAGATTAAAAAGAGATTCCTTAAATATGAAAGTGAGTCGGGTGTGGTGGCTCACGCCTGTAATCCCAGCACTTGGGAGGCAGAGGCAGGAGGATTGCTGAGTTCGAGGCTTGCCTGGGCTAAATAGTGAGCTCAGGGCCAGCCTGAACTACAAAGCAAGACCCTGTCTCAAAAAAAAAAAAATGAAAGTGAGCAAAAATCATATTTAAATTTAAAATTTGAGGATTTTCCTCTTGAGATTGTAAATGAGACAATCATTCCTGTTATCTTTATTTCTATTTAAAAGAATAATGAAGTCTTCCTAGACAGTTGAAAGGAAAGTAAAATAAACTATAAGAAATCAAATAAATAAAACAATAATCATTATTACCAGATTACCTCACTGTAAAACACAAAACTAAGTAATGGCTACATAGTATCTGTTACTAAAAAATAAGCCAGTTAAAATTAATGAAGACAGTGCCACTATATTATGAAAATCTATTTCTATGAACTAATAACTACTAAAAAATTATAATATTAACAATAACCTATCAAGTTACATAATAGATTTAAAAGAAACTGAAACATTACATATATTGCATACATCACACTGAAATTTCACCTCACTTCTGAAAGAAATGCTATTTACTTTTTTTTTCAATTGAATTCTTTATTGATACATTTATGTGCACCTCATGATCACACTCAACGTTAGGAATTTGTACCAGTATATGACATGAGTTAATTCTCATTTTTTAAATTTAGTTCTTTATTGGTACATTTTATATACACCTCATGATTGTAGTCAACACTGGAAAATTTGTTATCAGTATATGACACCTGCTAATTCTCATTTTTACCCATATCTTTACCTCCCCTCACACCTATTTTCAAGAAATCAACCAATAACAAACATTGGAGGGGCTAAGAAAAGGAACACTTCTCCACTGTTGGTGGGAGAGTAGACTTATGCAACCAATGTAGAAATCATGTGGAGATTATTCAAAAAACTAAAACTAGAGATTCTATTGGGCCCAGCTATTCTACTTCATGGTATCTTCCTGACAGAGGTATATTTTTATGAATATCATCTTAACGCTTTTATACAAGTCTTCAGTAATTTGATACTCTGCATAAACTATGGAGAAGTTTAATAAATTAAAACATACATGATATCACATGGGAAGATATTACTAGTGCTTCTATTCTAACAAGGTGAAGGCAACCTCAACTTCATGGATGGTCAGGTACAAAAAGAAATACATAATGTACATATTTATTCACTTTTTGAATAAGACATTCAGCGAATTTTAGTCACTCTTAATTTTCCAGTGCCCAAACTCTAGCTTTGAGGTAACATACCTTTCATGCAGAATTTCTATTTTTGAGGCACTGAAATCTTCATCCCTTTTTGTTTTCAACTTAGAATAGCTAAATATAGTAGATTTAAGATCTTTCGTGTCTTTTCAGTAGTCAAAAAAACCTATTTGCATCCATGTTGATGTTACATTCTTAAGACTCAGTCCTAATTCCAGGAAATTATTCCTAGTGGTTTTCATGTTAATTAGCTTTATTAATCAATTTATTTATGGTTCTTTGAAACGGGGTCTCTCTATGTAGTTCAGGCTGGCTTTGAGCTCCCTGTGTATCCAGGCTGTCCTCTATCTTGAAGCAGCGCTCTTGACTCAGCCTTCCGAGTGCAGGGCTACAAACATGCATCATAAAGCCTGGATACAGCCTTCCTTTATTTTAAGGGTTGAGCTATGCATGCAGCAGCTGAGCGGGAAAACAAAGGTGGTACAAAGACTTGTCTTGTTTATATGAAAGAGCCTGTCTTTTTCATCTAGTTCCATGTTATTGTTTTAAAATTCTTGTGGGCTTTCTAAGTTTTTAATTCATTCAGTTAGACAAAGGCTGAAGTATATCTGGATGTATGTAGGAATGAATTATTTTTAGAGCATGATTTCCAATTTTATTATGTGTACTGCCAAAGTGAGCATTAGAGCGTAACTTCCTAGACTGACTCCTAGCCAGAGTTGTTCAGGTCAACATTCTTTTTCCACGAAACCATTTCTTTTCTATTGGAGTCATAATTGGAGAAAATTAAACATTTCTTGTCCAATGAGCAGGATTGAATACATACGTACTTTATATTTTTAGAATACTTACAAAGTAAATTCTTATTTTTTTCTGTGCTTTTGTAGGGGCCTGGCTTGCTGATCAAGTCTTGGTTTTTATTTTTGGCTGTATTCACTTTTGGATTTTTGAGTCTTCCACCAACAGATACTAGGGAAAGGTAATTTTATTTTCAAACCTAGCAAGACCTAAAATTTCTATACTGCCTCTCAATTCTGATCAAAAGTAGAACAGTTTCCCTTTTAAGATCATCAATTTCATATTTCATCATAAAATGCAAGAAAACATTTGGAACTTAGAACATTTAGCCTGCAATATCCTTGGCCAGTTCTCAGAAATTATTAGTTATTCTATTTCCCAGATTACATGACTCTCTTCTTTATACCCTCTCGTAATCTTTTTCCTCCATGCATTACATTTCTTATAAGTTGCATCCCTTGAATTTATTTTAGCTTTCATGACTGACTTCTCAAGTTGATAAAAGGAGAAGAAACATGCTACAAAACTCTCCTGTTACCTTTGCTCCTTTGTGCTACTACCTGGAGCTACCTGATTATGAACTAAAAATTCCATGAACTGTAAGTTCCCTCTCTAACTTTGAGTGTTATGTATTTTGTCTCAGCAATGAGAAAAAGTAATTAACACAACACATTTACTACTACCTCAGACCCATATCACTTGTGTGGTATCACTTAAGCTTTATTTTTATATCACTTTGGCCAGTGCATATATTCTGGTTTAATGAAGTCAGAAGTCCCTAGTCAATAATGTGTGTTACTCCAATGGGAAAGACTCCCATTATGCGACACTGGGCATCTTTGCGGTCAAGAGCTCAATCTACCACCAAGTGGCTGTTAAAAAGTTGATCTGATTGTATTTTCAAAGGTGTGGCAGGGTTCTAGTTGATCTGAAGAGAAACATGAGCAGAGTTTAAAGAAGCCCACAGAACTTTAACAGAAGAGTTCATGATATTAAAATATAGTCTACTATCTTCCCCCAAGTTCACATGAAGCACTATTTCACAATTACTTCTGTCCATTCAGGCTAAGAATCTTGCAGACATTTAGTTCAGTGACCATCTACATGGAACTGAGGAAGTGTTGAAGCGTCTTACTTTCTACTGTCTCTTGGTGCTGTCCTGCTACACTCTGACCATATGCTCCACCTAGGAAAGAAGAGAAAATTGAGAGTTACACACTTGGAAAGAGGAAAACTGATTGAAAAACAGATGATTTCATGTAGTTCATGTTTAATTTTTAAGGTTTTGTGTGAGCTGAATTACCATGTCCTTTGGACTAGAAATGAATTTTAGTCACAAAGTTTTATTTTCCCAGAGGGAGTGAGAACAGAAAGAATATGATTTGTAATTGCCTTTTAATGGAATGAATGGTATGTTTCTATGTATTAGTACCCAACACATACCAGGGTGTTCAAGAAGAAAAACTCGGTAATCGTATGTATATCGTGCTACTGTCACTTGAGAAAATTTAAAATTCTGTACTCCTAGAATAGCTTTCAATTAACTGACAGCATATATTGCAGTATTTCTAGCTTCTCATGGTGGTACTGTCAATATGGGACAATTAGTCCATGAGCATGATTAATATAATCCTAACTGCTCAATGTTGTTTGCTAATCATCACTAATCAATAGATATTTAATTAATGTTAACTTATGCTATGGCAATACAGCTAAAGTATTTTCTTTACTATGTGATTTTCTCTCAGCTTTTTTTCCATATCCTCCTATTAAGAGCCTTCAGTTTTTATTGTATTAGTCATTTTAAAGATACTAGTACATTCTGAGTGTTTTGGCTTGTTTTATGAATAGTATTACTATTTTATGGATAAAATATTAGGTTGTTAAATACCTGTGTATGTATATTTTAATTGTCTTTATGCCCTCCTTTTTAATTCATAAAGTTACTATAAAGGAAGCAAAATTAAATTTTAAAATTAAAAATCACAAAATGTATGCCAAAATGTCATCACTTCAAAAACAATGGCTTTAGAATTTAAGTGAAAGCATCAGATAAAGCAGATCACAGTTGAGTTTGAAATAAATAATCTATGAATGCATAATCTCTGAAAATGTTTTTTTTCTCTCAGAAGAAAAATAGTATCTAACAAATAACTGAATAAGCATCACAGAATTTTCATATTCTATTAATATGACTGAAATAATGGGTAGAAAGACTGAGGGTTAAAATATTTAGAAATATCAAATATGAAGACTGATATGACAAATGAAACCCTCAGGAGGTGTAGATATTTTTAAAGTGATAGTGGTTATCACTGTAATTTTGATATTTAAGGAACTTCACATCAGACCAAGTCTATTGATTTCTGAAAATATTTTATTTCTTTCAAAACTTTTGAAACTTTACATACATTGAGTTTAATCAGTTATTTTGAGCACATAATAATTAAAATGAAATGTTAATCGTGTATTCAATTTTTTTTTGTTATCCAAGTTTAGTTCCTTGTCTTCAAAAACAAAACTGTACGAGTCTATTATTTAAAGAAACAAGAAATGACAGCTCACAACATGGTTGTAGCCCTCCTGAGAGAGATCATCTTAAGGACACCTAACTTGTGGGTGGTTCCACTGTCAGTCATAGTCATGATTAACGTGTTTATAACCAAATAGTGATAAATTGCAAAGTGCAGGTAATTTGTTTCACACTTTTCTTTATAGGCACCGTTCTTAGTATTTTTATGTAGTAACTAAATTTTCCATTTTGTCATCTAACTACTCATTAAATTTGACAGCATTATGGCCACTAGATGAAGTCCATTAGAACCAAAAGATAAAACATTAAAAGTATTTTTTATTAACAAACACTATGTAAAGAAATTCTTCTATGCAAAAATAATGATGAAAGTTTCCTGAATTTTATGAAAGGCATTTTAATGGGAAATTGTTGAGTATATGTTTTGAAGATAAATGGAAGAAAAAAGACACAGATGATCCCTCAAATAAACTTCATGGAGAGAACATTGTACCATTAAGGGGACATTTTCTTAGTTTTGCTTACCCACCCACATAAGCATTAATGTGTATTTTGCACAAATTTTTAAAAATAAAATATTTTCAGTTTTGTTGTTATTTATGTGGAAGAGTAATTTTCATATATGTCTTAGTAGAATGTAAGCCAAATTATTTTAATTGTTTTTCAAATAACTAATCCTACAAAGAAAACATGCTCTAATTTCTTTTGCAAAAACACTTAGGGAGTCTTTTTGAAAATAACAAAACTGCCAGCTGTGATGGTGCATCCCCGAAATCTCAGTACTCAAGAAGCTGAGGTATGAGGATTGGCATGATTTTCAAGACAGCATGGGCCACATAACACTTTCTCTGTCAGTCTAAACCGAACAAGGAGATTCTCTCATTTTTAAAAAAAAAGCATATATATAAGTAGGACATAAAAGCTACCAAACCCTTCTAATGCTGTATAATAGCCCCAAACTAAGAAATGTGTAGTATGTGTGCATTTCCATATAGACCGGAGACCTCTGCTGGAAGGCCCTAGTTTCCTGTTCAATATAGGATGCAGGTCTCAGGGGGGAAGATGTAAGTCAAAACTAGAGAAACAAATTAGGTACCAATACTAGTGCAACTGACAAGGGCGCTGGCCAGTCCCAGCCACTGATTTCTAATGGTAATCAACTGGGCTAAGGTGAGCTGTGAGCAAGGGCAGGACTCTGTGAGAAGATGTGCAGTCATGTGCTTTCTATGGAAGTTGATGTAAGGAAGGTTTGTGAAAGGCAAGACCAAGCACTCGTGAGTTAGGGGAACAGAATAGATAAAGTGCATGATTATAATTAGAACACTGTTTTCTAGTAGATGACTTTAACTGTGAGATTGAAATTTCGATGCAAGTTACTCTGACCTCGGCATATAGGCTTTGGCCAGACTCACTTCTACAAACAAGCCAGTTGCAGGGTTAACTCTCCACATCCTGATTTGGTTATAATCAATATTACAATCTCCTGCATATATGTGTGTGGGTGTGTGTGTGCACACATATAGCATGTGTGCTTACAAATTTAGTGTGTGTGTTTAAATTTTGTGTATTTAAAGAGAAGATTTGTATGAGGGTGGCCCTAACAATTGAGTGAGATAATAGGCAACTCAACCAATGAAATAGAGAAATAGCAACAAACAAATACAATAGAAAAGAGGCTGCACAGATCTCATTCTTTAAGTGATATGTAGCTATTAAAGACAAAAATACAGTACTGAGCTTTCAGAAAAGCAGAAGCCTCAACAGTCTTCTCAAGGAATCAGAATATGTTTATATTATTTTGGGCAGATATTTGTTCATAATAATAGAATTTAATAGTGATTTGGAAAGAATGTTGTATTTAGTTAGCCATTTAAATGCATGAAAAGAAAATTCATACATTCTTACCTCTGGGTAGATGTTATGAATCTTGAGATGTAGTGAAAATGACAATGACTTTCATACAATTGTAATAAGAGAACAAAGGCAGTTCTTTAAAGATAAATACAACTTCTGCACCTAAGCTTTTATGTGGTACAGGAAATCTAAGGAATTTATCTAAAGTATTCTATTAAAATATCTGTCATTCATACTGTCTTCAGAAATGCATTATTTTGTTTTATTTGTATTCTTTTCCTTACTGAAGTGTAGAAGTATTTGAAACATTGTCACATTCCGCAGGAATATCCAAAGGACGGCAGTCAAAAACACTAGCTTGAATGTGGTTTATTACACACACCTTAACTCTCCTCCAAATAGGTAAATGAATACGTGTCCTCCTAAAGCTTTACCTTTGATAGGACATAGTTAAATATTCCACCTTCAAATAGGATGGCTATTAGTTTTTAAACTCTGGCTCAGGAAACATTTCATGGCAGAGATTTAGCTAGGGTGTCCTCCTTTCAGAACGTCCCTTCTTTCTTATGAGCATAACACTATATAACAATATAGCACGTATAATCATTTTTTGTCTCCGTCTTCTCCCCACTCCTCTTCCTCTGCGTTGCCTGCTCCTCTCTTTCTTCTCTTTCATTCTTTCTCTGTCTTTACCTCCCTCTCTGTCTTATCTCTTTACTTTCCCCACTTTTTAATACTAACAAGCAAAGACCAATTATTATACCATAGTTGACCCTGAAGGTTTTTATCTAAATTAAAATAAGAAACTATATAAAACTACACTTAACCTCATAAAATGAAGGAAAAATATTTTCTTTAAGGCTAATTTCTATAAAATAATTTCTCTACTTGACTTTTAATTATACTAAAATGTTTTATGAAAAATACTATTTTCTTACATCATAGTCTCATGAAAAACTCTAGGATTTTCCACAAAATGAATTCTTACAGTACCATGTGATTTTAAATTAATTTTACATTTTTAGAACAATAACATTATTCTAGTTTAAAAATGGGGGACTGAAGCATTTACAAAAGGGAAAGGACATTGTTGGTATAAATTACATTCAAAGTGTCTGAAAATAGTTTCTGATTCTTTGAAAGCAGTGAAGGAAGGTAAACGAGAGAGGTTAAAATATTCAGTGTCATACAGAAACTTTGTACTGCAGATGCTACTCTTAGTCTTGCATACACAGCTGCATTTGAACTTTCACATGCTACAGTGGTGAGGAAGGGGATAGCAAAGGTTGCAGATATTCTCAGAATCTGTGCTCCCTTTGCATAACCAACAGTTGGTGATATGCTTTTACACCAAAGCTTAGAAACCATGTCTTCACTTTCATGTAACGAACAAGAAACAAGTATTCAAGTATTTATGATGAGAATAAATGTGGGTGATGGGGGTGCTACCCCTGGGTTGTGCACTCCAGAAACCGGCTTTAATTTACCTATGGTGTGGCTTGGAGATAGAGTTTAAAATTTCCTAGATTATCTTTAGGTTCACCCAATGCCGAGTCTGTTGCCATAAAATATACCTGTAACCTGTAGCCACCCATCTAAGGGGCTCAGTTTGAGTGATATTAAAGATTCTGAGATTAACTGCGTTACTCTGCCACTGTATCTATCTAAAATGGGGAGCATTACTTGAAGATAATAAATTCCTGACTTATTTGAAAATATGAATATGCATATTAAAATTGTGTAAGAAATCTATGTTTCTGTGTAAAATGAATTTATTTTCCATTGTCAAGTGATTATAAACGGATCAAAGTGGATGTGTCATTGTAATGCCAGAAAGGATATCAAAAAAAGGGGGGAGCAGACAGATTCCAAGGTGTCCGATATTCTTGGTTCCTATAATTCTCATTATCTTGACCATGGGGAAAAGCAAATTGTAGTCTTAGTGCTTTTGCAAAACACACCTCAGGTAGTACTATTGGAAGTCATGGGCAAAGTCTATTGCATTAACTGAAAATATATTTCTTTCTAAACCAGCTCATTTATGAAAAAATTTATTTGCTTCCTTTTTTACTTCCCCTTTTACAAAAATAATCACATTTTAGTTCTTTTTGGTATACATCTAATTTATTTCCTTATATTTAATTTGTCTGAACTGTTAACATTGTTAAGAGCTGATTTTCCAGTTTAAGCTACATGTTAACTGTAACTACATATAAAAATAAAATTACATGAAACAGTTTATTGATTGCAGTGTGAAAGTCTTTTATCTCATTTAGATTTAGTGATGAAATATGATAATTGACATGCACCATATACACGAAAGAGTCTGCCAAACATTATACATATCAGGAGAAGAAAAACTTAAATATTTTAATGCTAAATTAAAGACATCAAGAGTTTAATGCAAGTTACCTCTGGCCTTGTAATTACAAGAGGTGTCAAAATGGTGGTGATTAACTTCCAGATATTCACTAGTATGGTGATCTATTGATGTGTCTACAGATTTTCGGATTTAGTTAGGTAGTTAGTTGTTAGTTAGAATGCATATATACGCATTTCACACAATTTCAAAATTTTATATACACATATGGCAATTCTCCTTTTACTTTAGTAATGATAATTTCTTCAGTAATTAACATCATGCAGTTAACTGTCTTTTCAATATGGCTGTGTTCCTAGGAAAATATAAGAAACAATCTGGCACTTTATGGCATGCATGTGTATCCTTCCTCCATAGATAAAAGACTAGCAGTGGTGTAGATTGCATACTTAGATTGTAGCATAAAATGAGCCACAGTGTTCTATGACTGAGCTTTTTCCCTAGACTTGACCCTCAGTGTTTGCTACTTCACACATCAGAGAGAGAAGTAGTTATCTGAAAATGAACATAATAAACCTTAACAGTTAGCAGTTGTAGTAATTTTGCATTCGTACCAACATAGTTTTCTTGTATATTACCATTCTATTCCTAATATCTTCCTGGTTTATATTTTGATTTTGTCTGTCTCAAAATTAATGCAGAATGATGCATTAGAAGTTCTACCTTTAGAAAATCTGTTTGAAATTATTGAAATAGCAGTTTAATAAGCAAATATATTTTTCAATTGGTTGGCTATTTTGTTTGATATCATCACCATTTTCTTCTCTATAGACCGCTATTGTGGTGGATGTGAAATGCCATCCCTTTCAACATATTTGATTAAACAAGTGTTCTTTGGGGAATTTCAGTTCTGATCAAAAATATCCACCTAGAGATTGAAAGTAAAACAAGATTGTGGCAAAAATAAGAGTGTTTTGTGGTAAGAGAAGTTCAAGCTTTGATGTTAGATGCACGTCCAACTTCTAGTTCTCAGTGCCTAAGAAAATGGTTTTGGCCCCAGTGGTAACAAGTTAATCCTGATTTTTCACAAATAAGTACAAATAATAGTGTCTTCCGTGTGGGTTTTGTGCATATATGTGTGTGAGACAGTGAAGGTATATAATATTTTGTGCTTGTTAAATTGGTAGTAAATGATAGCTATTTACATGAAACATAAATAGTGTAAAAAGCACTCTATATTTAAACTCTACCATTACCTTTCTTTATGAAAATTTGTGAGTTTTGAACACACTCCCATGTGTATTTCATTTCAATCATATAGTTTTGTTCAGAGTATAATAATGTGACTTCAATACTAAGATTTTTAAAATTAATAGACTGTATAGAACTGCATTATTTTAAATACTATAAGGAGAGATGATTGATATTTGGAAGTCTTATTTCATCACCTTTTTTTTTTTTTTTGGTCATTGGTCATACTGAGGAATAACACAAGAGATAAAGATAGGAAGGAAGCCAGTCACTGAATCTCATAGCTGTACTATTGGTGCTGAGGGAGGCTGAGGAAGGAGAATAATGAGTTTGAGGCTTATGTGAGACTCTGTTCCATAATAAAGATTAAGAGGAGTTTGGGATATAGCTCAGTGGTTGAGTAGGATTTATTCCCAGTACAGCACACTCCTGAAAAAGAAAGAAAGGAAATGAGGGAACAGTATTTTCACCTCCCTTATTATCTCCAAACTCTGGATTATATCCTCCCTCAACCCTGCACTGAGGAATGTCAGTTACTTAGGAAAAGTACCCTGAAAGATTATGGTTTAATAATGGAACCAGACCTAGGATTGAGGTAAGGAGTGACCAGACTCTGGCCCACTTCCTGTAACCCTTAAAAGTTGGCTTGGCCCTTTAGAGAGCCAGACTGAGCTCCTGCCTTACAATTGGCCTCCCCCAGTTACTCACCCTAGAGTCTTTTCTAACTCGGCCCAATAATCTGCTTATGACTATTTAATTTGTACTGAAATTCTTTTCCACGCTCTGTGTCTGAAGGCCAAGTTAAAATCCCCATCACTTCTTTGGGGACCTCTTTAGAAACCATCCATTTAATATCATTTGAATGTGGTAGATCTTACAAAGCTCAGCCGTTATTCATTTATATCCATTTACTAAATCATTTACTGAGCCCTTAAATGTAAAAAATTTTCCTGTATACATTACTGTATAATTTTCCTTATTACTTGAGTGGTGGATATTCAATAGCAAAATAAGAAAATTATTTTATTGTGGTGATTATAAACGCTAAAACAGCAATGTAGTAAGACAAAAATTGTATTGAAAGAACAGATGAGATTTAGTTCGGAGTAACTCAGACTTCTGTTAGTAAAGTCTGTCTGCATGGATCTGCAAATACTTGGAAGTATCACTGAGGGGAAAGGCCAACATTTAAGATAAAACCGTTCTAGGAAGAGGGACAATTTTACCTGAATGTTGGGGTAGAAAGAGGAATGGCCAAGCGAGGCGTTACCTGAGGTTTCTGCAGGACCGGGGCAGAGAGTGGAGGTAGTTTTAGAGACAAGATCCCCGGGGGGGATTTCAGGCGAGGCAATGCACATTTTTGTGATGCTAGATATTTTTTTTCTTGTTTTTTTCTGTATCTTATGAGCAGTGGTAGAGATTTCCGATTACTTTAGGCAAGGAAGGGAAGGATTTTCAGCAAGACACAGAAAGTATCTTTTGGGTACAGATGGGAATAGAAAATACCAGAAGTAAGACAATATAAATTTATGAATGAGGAAAACTTAGTGTACTTCCAATGAGCAGAGAAGATGGGGATGGTTGGATGTACACATTTCCAGCCCTTTTGCCCTGAATGCTGTCCGTTCTTTGAGTCCTGCTACGCATCCAAACGGGGTGTCAAACAATTGTTTGACTTTAACCTACGTACTCCGACAGAGACTTGGTAGAAGAACGTGTGTGAGAGGGTAACAACCGCGAGGGGGCGCGTTGCGTTCGTTGCACAGCTCTGCTCAGGGAGTTAAAACAGCAAATGTGAACATGAGGTCCGGGTGCGATCTGTCACCTGGATTATTTTACCCACTCTTCCCGGAGTGGTGGTATCGGGGCTTGATCTATAGAGCACCTTCTGAAGAGGCCGAGGAATTTTTTCAAATGTATTCATCTTTCAGAAAATTTTCTTTCAATACCACTAGTCACATTTTGGTCATTTTAAGGGGATGGCTTGATTTTCTGAACTAAATTGTTTGACTTTTAAAATATTTTGTGGAGATAAGTCCTTTGTTGGATATTGCAAACATTTTATTTTTAAATCTCTTAAATTTGTCATTCTAATGCAATCAGAACCATCACTCTCTTCCCATATGCTTATTGAGAGCTTGCTTTTGATTTACTTTTCATACAGAATGATTGCATGGAAATCATACTCCTTAGATGAACGTTATCTGAACAATCAACTTGAACATATTCACTCACAAGCTTTTCCCATTTTTCCTCCACAAGGTGTTGGATGGCTACAAATCGCTCTTAGGTTATAAGCAATTTCACTGGCATCCACGTGTTTGGTTTGTGTCGAGGAACGCTACATTCCTCTTCCACATCTCTCATACACACACGCACACATACATGCACACTCATTCACGCATGTTCTTGCGAATTCACACAGTGAGGTTTACGTACACACAAATACACATTACAGACACATGCTCACATTTCACATGGTCATACCCTCCAGCATATGAACACAAAAACACACTCTTGTGAATATATACAAAGCTTTCTCTAAACTTTAAATTTAAACTTACTGAAGGCTTACTGACTCTTAGTAACCTTTTTCTTTTAATGAAATCTCCAATGAGCCTTTGGCTTTTGAAATTATATTAAGGAGGCCAGGGAGTTAGCTCAGTAGCACCGTGCCTGTCTCACAAGTGCAGTTCCATCCCCAGTAGTAAAACAAAAAACAAAACAAAACAAACAAAAAAAAAACAAGAAAAACAAAAAAAAAGAGAAAAAGAAATTATAGCGATTTTGAAAGTTACTACCCTGTAATAACCTTTCTCACTCTTGTGCATCTACTGACATGATCAGAAAATTAAATTTTGACCAAAATTCAGATTTTTTTTTTCTAAAACAGCCTTACCCTGAGGCAGACAGCATTAGTAGGACTTCAAGTAGAAATCAGGAGATAATTCTTGTACATTGAATTCATTACAGATAAGTCAAATTGAATTATTAAGGCAATTCAAGTTTTATTATGGGTTAAATACACTGCTTCTAGGTTTTCCTGGGAATTAACAACATACTTTTTATACTTTCATAAATGAAATGTTATGATTTCCAAAGACACATCTCAGTTATATTTTATAGAGAGAAATAAATATATTTAAAGAAAATAGATCTCAAATGTATGGAGTAAACATTTTGCAAGCATGATTTTGTTATTCTTTTGGGGGTATTTATTATTGAGGTAGTATTTAAAGTCCAAAGTGACAGGTTTTTTCATTCCAGATTTTTGAAAAGGAAAGTGGTGATGTGAAAGTGAAAATGGGTATATCTGGCATGTTCTTTCTATATCAGAAAAAAAGACAGCTTTCAATTTCCTATTCTTAATTTGTCTGTCTGGCCTCTTGAATTCACTATATGGATTTCACAACAGGTGTAAACTGTAAGATTAAACAGAGGTGACAATTTAGCCTGTATTTCATGGTAGATTGTTCCTAGAATGTTTGTCTTTGTTCTTGCATTCACTTCTGCTTAAGATCTGGGCCCTGGAGGTTCACTAAGATACTCCTTAGAGTCCGTTGTCCTTCCAATTTATCACCTGACAGCACTGATTGTATAGTGTAATTAAAAGTCAAAGCTAGCTTTTGGGATGCAGGTTCTAATGAAGGAGTCATCTGAAATTAGGACTTAGATAATGAAGGGTTCAGGGACACTGAGGGTGGTATTTGTTATGCATTTTAATAGCAGAACTTTGCAGCTAATTGAAGGCTAACTAAACCCCTTGGACACATTTCAAGTCACGTCAGTGATTTTTTTCCCCCAAGGAAACTGATAGGACATGCAGCTTAGTGCTGCTTTTTTCTATCTTAATTACCACATTGAGTTGTGCTAATATAGATTTACTATGAAGACATGTTTTATGATTATAACCAGGCAAACACTGTTGGCATTTGTTTTCAATTCTATGAGCATCACATTCTAATTCAATATTTTAATAAATGACTGTCACTTTAAAGATAAACTCCAAATATTTTGAAATAATTCAAATATCAATTTTGTTTGCAATTGGTCCAAATTTACATTTGTTGAATAGTAAGACATTGCAAAGTCTACAAGTTACAAATCATAAATCACTATAAAGACTAAATTTGCATTTTTAGTGTTTTGTTATTCAATTGACTCTAAGACATGATGGAATAGATTCAGCATATAAATACATTTTGACTGTGTACAACATTTTTAAACAGTAGAGAAAGATAAAAAGATAAACCCAAAGAACAATGAGTAGTCATTAGGAAATTGTGTTCATTTTATTTGTTATAGTAGAAATATCTGAGATATTTTGCAAAATACTTGCAAGGCCAAACAATAAACTCTATAAACTAATGCATTTGAAACAAAATCAGCAGAATTTCTGAAATAAAATTTTTGATTGAAAGACTGGTTTATATGTTACACTACAAGAATATTTTAAGAACTGATATTTGTGATAAATTTCCATGATTTCTAATAGCTCATAAGTATTTTTCACTTGCATTTTGTTTCCACTGTAAAAGGGAGATGTTTTGTTTTAAAATTAGGTTGAGGAAATTGCTGAACTTGATATACCCTTTGGCTTTAATATAGTGTACAATTGTAGATGTGTGATATTTTGGAAACATGATAAAGATGAGACACACGAAAAGTGGCTGCATTTGGTACCTAAGATCTTCAACTGGTCCACACTGCTTAAACACAGGCAAGCAAGTCTTATAAATTCTTAGCATCTGGAATTGTAGCTTTTGTTTCTCCCAGACCCTGATTTCTATGGCTCACTTTGAGAAAGTGATAAGAAAACAGATTTTATATATATATATATATATATATATATATGTATATATATATATATATGGCCTATGAATCCACCAGTTCTTACTGTATGATACAATCTTCTTATGTTATTAATCAGATTAAATGTCACATATTATTGTTGTTTTAATATAGCAGAGTGAATTTCTTCTTGATCTTAAGACAGTTAAGTATATAAAGAACAGGTTATTGCAAATAACTGAGTCCTAAATTAAATTTTTTTTAAAAAAAGCATAAAATTCTGTTATGGCCCCAATCCAAATTAATTCTGTCTGGTATATGTACTTCTAATCACTTCATCCATCAAAATAACACCACCAAAATAGCCACAAGAAACATAGAAAGAAAAGTGACTGTAGGACAAAAAGAACTGAGTTGAAATACCACTTTTTTGTGTTTTTTTGGAAATTAATCAGTTTGCAATCTTTGACTTCCTCACCTAAACCAAAAGCAAAACAAAATAGAATAAAACAAAAAGCCCTTATGTACTTGAGAACTCTATTGAGGTAACAATGAAGACTCCTGGCTAATAGTGCACTCTTTGAAATGTTTGTTTTGTTTTGTTTTTTACAGTAATACAGAAAATATTCTACAAAACAACAAGAAAGGCAAAGAACTTTAGAATCCAGAGGACATTTTTATGAGTAAGATTTTTTTGTTTATTTGTTTAAAATTATATTTTAAAATCTGGTCAGGAAAGACTGAAAAATATCTTTCACTTTGAAAGTTCTCCAGTCAAAGATTTCTCCACTTCAGTGTGGAAAAATCTTTAAAACCTCCTTGTACATAATTGAATTATCTGGAACTAAATGTCTCTAGTCTTTCTGCAATTGATCTGGTGAAAATATCTAATCATTGGTGTTCAAAAGCACTTTACATACTCAGAATATTATTTATACTCCTGAAGGCCAACTGCAATTTTTAAAAAAATTAATGTTAAGGAAAAAATATTTCAAAGAAATTTTTTTAAAATCCTGCCTACTTTCTTCATTTCCAACATTTGTAAATATTTCTGATGATTTTATCAGAATGAAATTTTAGAGAAGCAAAATAAGATAAATACATATTTTAAAAAATTATTTGTGGTTATAGTTACTTAATGCCAAAGTATCTAAAAAATGGGGAAATAAAGTCACTGACATTTTGTATATTTTATTCATTGAACATATAATGGGATGCAAAAACAGCAACAATATCAAGAGCAATAAGCAGAGCTAAGAACACTAGTCACAAGGAGACAACTCTCATCTCTTATCTAGGTTCTGAGTTTAAAGCCTGAGTTGAGCTCATGAGTCCCTACAGTTTTGAGCTCTGCAAGAATCCAGGATCACGTGGGTGAATCTGACTCTACCAACTCACCAGTGATTGTAGTAAGCAGGATTCTCTCACTTTTCCAGTGAGTGGTTCTTTCGACATGGTGAACTGGGTGGAGTAACTCACTGAAGGCCTCTCCCTAGGTTCCAGCACCACAGCTTCACTTACTCAGTGTTCACAGAGAAGTAGGTGAAGGCTCCTCCCCATATAACAGTTGTGACAAGTTTGGCCCACAAGGAGATTACGAGGCCTTTTGATCTCTCCCTGGCCATAGAAGAGCTGTAGGCCCAATTGCTGGTCTGCAGTGCCCAGCTCCCTTCTTGCTGAGACTCACTGAGCTACCTCCACCACATCCTACTTACCCATCTGTCTCTTCAGGTCTCTGGTGTGATCACAGCAGCAGTAGGAGAGTTTCAGGTCCAGGAACCTTAAATGGCACTGAATCCCTTTGTTGCTGAGATTCCCTGCAACCTCTGCTGCACTGTACTTTCCCGGTCTATTTCCACAAGCCTCTAGTATGGTCTCAGTTGTGACAGGAGAGTTACAGGCCCAGGGGCCTTAAGTGGCACAGAATTCCTTTGTTGCTGAGACTCCCCGTGACCTCTGCCGCTCTGCACTTTTCTGGTCTGTCTCTGCAAGCCTCTGGCTGCACTTCTACATTTTTAACTATTGGCTTTTTTGTTCTGTATGAGGAATATCTCAAGAGAAGCAAATACCTTTTAAATTCCCTGGGATTTCAAGGGGAACTTACACTCCATTATTAACACTGTCCTTAGAATGCTTGAAGGTATTCACTTCTATTCAAGGTTTCTTTATCAAAAATATTACATTTCCTTTTTTTTTTTTTTTCATGTGCAGTGTTCTTTCATCTGTAGTCAAGGTGACCATCGGGGAGTAGAATTCTTACCTTCTATGTAGCACTGACTTGGTCATATATCCTAATTGGGATGATATGACCTCCAATGCATCACAACCTCTTTGAATAGCTTTTTAACTTCGGACTGAATACAATATGTCTCATAACCCGTGCTTCTCAGGACTGATGTGGATGACCGACCGAGCAGAAAGGGGTTGTCTCCTTCTCCCTTCACTGTTCCATTTGTACACATGAGGTCAGAGAGAGGAAAGCTTTCGCCGTAACAAGTCCCATTCTTCAGTCTGTGTCTTGACAATACCTACTTTTTAGAGCCTAGAAATGTATTCTCATCAGTCATGAATTAGCATGGCCACATTCATTGTTTCATTAATTTTTATTAACTATAAACATTACTGCAATCGTAAGTCATTGTCTTCATATATGTGTTTTCGGTGTGTCTGAGCTATATTTTATTACAAAATTCTATTGGTAAACTTTGGATTGTTTCCAAGCATTTTTCCCAAGAAAAATAATATTAACGATTGTTATTTGTTAATTGTTATTATTTACTTGTTGATTTACTTATTGTGCTTTTAGGTATTGAAACAAGGACTTCACAGAAAGTTATACCCCCAGGCATTTTTATTTTCTATTTTACAATAAGGTCTCATGAAATCACTAAGTTCTAAGGCTCTAATTTGAGATGCTCTCATCTCCATCTGTCAGAGTGCTGGGATTCCAGGTGGGAGTCACGCACCTGGCTTGATAATTGGTTTGCTGTGAACTTCCTTTAAAGGATTGGCAGCAAAACACATGAATATTTAGTTATATATGCTTCAATAATTTCTAGTATAAAGAAGTTTTCAGCCATTTTACTTATATTTTCCAACAAAAATATTGTAGTCTATTGGCTGTTATAAAAACTTAATTCATGTATGCCAAACTTGCATGTGGTTTGTAAAAATGATACTCTCAATATTACATCATGCCATTTAAATATTCTATGACAAATTTGGTATGACTTGATAGCAATAATATATTTTATCTGAAATATAGTTGTATGTAGCATTAGCATACCAGTTATTATTGTATTTATTGACTTTTGCTTTTTTTTGTTTTTTCTTTTTTGAGACAGGGTCTTGCTTTGTAGTTCAGGCTGGCCCTGAGCTCACTATGTACCCCAGGCAAGCCTCAAACTTAGCAATCTTCCTGCCTCTGCCTCCTGACTGGCACATGCCTGGCAACTCTTCCCACTTTAAAGATGTTTTTTAAACTTATAGTCATATTTATATATTATTTTATATTAAAAATATTTTATAGTATTTTCATAGTTTCCAAGGATGATGAAAATCAAATGTTATTACTGTATTCCTACACTGATTTATTTTATTTTTGGTTGCATACCTCCTGGCTTTATTCACTCTAAGAAACAGTAAATCATCAGTTAACTGATGCCACATACATATTTCTCACAGGAGATTTTTATTCTACTAAGTAGATACTATAAGTATAAGGAAAAATTGTCCCATATTTCACTATTATAGCATACATAGAATTTTAATTACTACACAGAATGCAGATACTCAATGGCAACATCTTCAATGAAGATGTTGAAATATAATCATTGTATAAATTCTCTTATCCTTATTACTTAAAATGCCCATTTGACCTAGGAGTTTTCTTTTTAAATTACATAAGAGTCTTATATGAAGAGAACACTAATAAAAATGTGCACCAAACTACATAAAAGTTTTGAAGATACTTTCATTGTCTAGAGATACCAGTGTCTCCATCAGCCAAGATTTGTTATAACTTCAGGGTATCTAGTTTCTTGTGCATAATAAAGAGATATTTAGCCTCAGGTTTATAATCTTTATTTATCTTGGTGAATTTTTTATTCTTAAATTAAAATGTTTCAAGAAGAATGAAATAGAAAAAACAAAATAATTCTGAAAATTTACCAAATTAGAATATAGTTAGGAAAAGCAATTGTTACAATATTATCATAAATCTTTACTTTTGATTTATTTTAAATATCTATAATATTTTATATATCTATAGTAAGTCATAATAAAATTCATTTTTTCTTAATCTACTTAGAAATGCAAACACCAACAATCTTAATGGAAATCAATAATGGAGTATATACAATTAATACTACTGATAACTATGCACAGAACAGGTAAGCATTTGGATTAGAAAATGAGCACTTTCTAAAGTCGCTAGGTTTAAAGACAGTATGTTTACATTCTGGAAACTCATATGAAAGGCTATAATTATTATAAACTTTAATATTTAAGGTTTTGCCTATCAAATGAAGAAACATTATATGTATATACTTAATCATTGGATTGTTATACACCTATAAAACGTGCTATTTTTGTGCTAATATCTTTTAATGTGAGAGCAACTAATGATCCCACAATTCTCATTAATATCAGAGATTCCCCAGGTGTTTTCATAAATTAGATTTCCTTTTTTCATTCATTAGCTAGCTTTTGAAAAACTATAGTTTATCAGATTTATTTATTCCAATGAGGCACATACAACCGTCTGTAAACAATGAAAGTTCTGCGGGGCACGGTGGCTAATGCTTTTAATCCTAGCAGTCAGGAGGCAGAGGCAGGAAGATTGTTGAGTCCGAGGCTTGCCTGGGCTACATAG
>PVIC010030501.1:0-21888 GCA_004025085.1 Thryonomys swinderianus
TTTTTTTAATCAAATCAGTTGTTGGTCCAGTTTATTGCACACTTGTCAAATTTCCCTTTAAAAGTGATACTTTAATGAGGTGATACCAGTAAGCTACACACATAGTGTTGACACAGATGTACTTACTTTTCGAAGCCAGTAAAGAGATGTGCGAAATGTTGAAGACCCAAAGTTTTCTCCTGAGGATGGCGAAGGGTAAGGGTGTGGTAAGTTTAAACCCAAATATAGAACAAATGGCTTTGTGTAATTAATCCCTTCTGTATATAACCAATTAATTGCTGTGTCTGTGTTCTTCCAGTCTTCTTCCATCACTCTCACTTTATTCTTATCTGGGGTGAGGCTAATCATAGGCCTGCCTTCTTGTCTGAGTAGAAAAGCAACATCTCTTGTCCACGCTTCTACACGATTACTGAGAGAATGAGAAGACAGGTATGGTGTCAGAAATTTTTCAAGGTTTTTTTCTTTTTCTTTCTTTTTTTTTTTTTTTTGAGACAGGGTCTTGCTTTGTAGTTCAGGTGGGCCCTGAGCTCACTATGTAACCCAGGCAAGCCTCGAAGTCAGCAATCCTCCTGGCTCTGCCTCCTGAGTGTTGGAATTACAGGCATGAACTACCATGCCCAGCATTGTAATAAGTGGTACTTATTGCTGGTGGGTGTGAGTCACCATGGCTGGAATAGTTGTATGTTGTTACCGGGGATTAAACCAGGGACCTTGCACTTGCTAAGCAGGCGCTGGAACCACTAAGTAAAATCCCCAGCTCTTAAGTTTGAAAAATGGACTAAGCATACACACAGGAAGGCAATATGGAAACCATTTAGATTCATTTGTGTGCATGTTCAGAATAATTATATTGGAAAGTTAGGAGGGCTATGAATATTGCTCAGTCATAGACCACTTGCCTGGCATGTGCCATTCCTGGTTTTGATCCCCAGCACTGACCAAAAAATTGAGCTATACAAATTAATAAAAAGATGGAACTGGGGATTTAGCTCAAGTGGTACTGTACCAACCCTGGGTGCACAAGGGCCTGAGTTCGATCCCCAGTACCACAAAAAACAAAACAAACAAACAAAAAACACTTGTGATCCTCCTGTTTCAGCCTTTTGAGTACTGGGATCACAGGTGTTACAAATTAATAAAAAGATAATAAAAAAGAAATGAATATTTGCTTATGTAGTCTTTAAAACTATAATACGGACCAGGGATTTAGCTGAGTGGTTCTGGTATCTGCCTTGCAAGTGCAAGGTCCCAAGTTTATCCCTGTTAACCACGTATAATACCGGGCATGATGACTCATGTCCACAGCAATTGGTACCACACATCACAATGCTCATGCCTGTAATTCCAGCACTCGGGTGGCAGAGGCAGGAGGACTGTTGTGAGTTTGGGCCTTACCTGGAATACATAGTGAGCTCAGGGCCAGCCTGAACTGCAAAATGGGATCCTATCTCAAAAAAACAAAACAAAACAAAACAAAAAACCCGAAAATCCAGGTATAATAGTTAGTAGTCATTTTTTCTTATAGCAAGATACTTGACAAAAATGTTTGATTCCTACTGTTTTCTGTTATGCACTGGATTTTCTAGTATTTTTTCTTTTTTGTTATCAAGGACAGCACTTCTACCCAAATCTAGTGTAACTTCTATCACTAAATCTTTATTGAACTTGAAAAATCCCACCTATTACACATAGTTCATGCTTTTGATATCTGTGTTTCAAACTGTTCCCAGCTCTGTCTTTTCTTATTAAAAGAAAAATTTAAGCCATGATCTGAGCTAAACTAACAGTGGCATAAGTTTCTTACCCTTATAATGGGTCCTTTACTATAATAAAATTTTAAAATGTAAACATTCACTGTAGTTTTTATTCATGCCCATATATCAAAAACTTTTACTTTTAAACTTACACTTTTAAAGAAATTAGCTTATCAATTTGAGCAACTATAGTATTTTAAATTTTGTAACCTTTGTTTTTCACTAATATATAAAATATTACATGAACTAAATAAATACCATAAAGATCTAAAAGGACAAAGTGGGTGAATTATCCTCAGTAAATCTGTCATTAAAGAAAATCTATAAAATAATCACTGCAGGCCAGAGATTTAACTCAGTGGCTCCTACAGCTGCCTTGCAAATGCAAGGTCCCAAATTCGATGCCAGGTAACCACATATCACAATGGCATGCATGGTGGCTCATGCCTGTAATCCCACAACTTGGGAGGTAGAGGCAGGAGGATTGGTGTAAGTTTGAGATGTGCCTGGGCTACATAGTGAGCTCAGGGCCAACCAGAGCTACAAAGCAAGACTCTGTCTCAAAAAGAAAAAGAAAAAAAATCACTGCAGTAGACATGTCATCACATTCTTTGCTCTTGCTTGGAGATGACCATATTGTGTAGTATTTAAGCCCCCTTCTAGTTTGTTAATTGGTGAAGTATAGGCATCTGACCTAAGGACTAGATCTCTGAATCACTAACCTGGTGAGTAGTTACACTGGTTTGCCATTAATATGAATTAGGCTCATCATTCTTATTTATAACTTAGAAAGAAGAAATAGCCCAGTAATGGGGAGTTGTCCAGAATACATAGCTATGAGTCAGAAAAAGAGTCAAAAAGGAGCGGAATCTTGGACCAAACAGTGAAGTAATGGTTGGAAGTGATGTTGTTGAGAAAAAGACCTATAGAAGAGTAGAACTAAAATAAAGTTCTTCCAGTGCCTGTTTCTGAGGTCACTGAAGCTGTACTGACCTCAGAATTGCTCCCCAGTTCCAGCATTTTTTTTTTTTGAGACAGGGTCTCGCTTTGTAGTTCAGGCTAGCTCTGAGCTCACTATGTAGCCCAGGCAAGCCTCGAACTCAGCAATCCTCCTGCCTCTGCCTCCCGAGTGCTGGGATTACAGGCGTGAGCCACCATGCCTGGCAGTTCCAGCATTTTAACTCATGTAAGGCAGCCTTTGTTCTTAAGACTGATAACCCCAATCCATTTTTAGGGCATATCAATCCACATGAAATGATCATGTACAAGCTCCAGTCTTACATAGGTGGGCTCAGGTGACCTCCAACCTAACAAATACAGGGAGGGGCTGTCTGGTTTATGTGAAGCCCCAGGTCTGATAACCAGAACTACAAGACAAAGGAACTGAATGGAAATAGTCACCATGTTCAAATACTATAATGAATGAAAATCTCATTTCCTTTAAGTCTCAGAATAGAATACTTATCAAAGGTACAGATGTATATCTATCATGCTTCAAAGTGAAGCTCACACTCCTAAGAATTTACTATGATTAGATTAGCTACTAGGGATGCTAATTTACTGAAATATTTAGATATTTTAACATTCCTTGTTGGAACAGCTCCAAAAAACTCATCAAAAATAATTGTGGGACCTGATCAGAGAGCAAAAAAATATTTTCAAGAATGAAAAGAGCAGAGAAGAAGTTGCTATTTTTAGAGAACAAAAACTACAGAGATTGTCAAGTTCAGTTTATTTGATGGAACAGGTTATTTCCTATCAGCTGCCTCAGGCTGTTATTTAAATTCTCAAAAAAAATCTTTAATGCCTAACTTTTCACGTTTGCTTATGGGAACTCTGGTTCATCTGCCTTTCAAAAGGTTTGTGCTTTCCTACATTGATAACTGTTTAGAAGATTCACCTTCCTTTTCTCTATCTGAGCCTACTCATCTTCCATATAGTTGTTCAAATCTAAAAGTTATTAATTGTAAGATATATTTACTAAGAAATTTATGTCATCAAGAAAAAAGTGTTGTCAATAAAACTATAACATAATTTTAAGGGGCAAATATAGGAGATAAATTTCATTACATGTAGGGAACAGGGAGAGGAGACATTATTAAAACTCCTGCAGTGAGTCTTGGTCTCCTATGAGCCACTACAACACAAAGAGGATTAATGAATAAAGAAAGAATTAAAATCATTATACCACAGTGATATATGCACTCAATGTTTATAACAGCATAGTTTGTAATAGCTAAATCTTGGAAACAACCCAAATGCCCATCAGGTCATGAGTGGATTAAAAATGTGGGGTTTGCTCAATTGAGTTCTAGTCTACCATAAAAAGGTTGTGTTTCAGACATTTATAGTTAAATGGGTGGACCTTGAGACCATACTCTTAAGTGAAATAAATTGAACACACATTTTAAATACTGCATTGTTTCTGTGGTGTGAGAAACTGAAAGTGGAAATAAGGACTGAAATGTATAATAGATGTTGGGAAATGGGAAGCAAGTGTTCAAACAGGAACAAGGGAGGAGGGAGTAGAATGGAAGGAAGAGGCAACAGGAAGCATGAAAATAGAAGGAAAAAAATGGAAACAGCTTTTGTACACAGGGAGAAGAGAGGGTTTGAGGGGCGAATGTGATAAAATTTATTAAAAAGCTTTGAAAAAAAATGAAAGGAAATGAAACATAGAAAAGCTGAGCTTTGGGCCTGGTCAGTGCTGCTCTAGGCAGCAAAGACAAAACACTCCAAACTTGCCACGCCTTTATTCAGTACAGAAGGAACAGATGACTCAGGACTGCGAGATAATCCTGAAACAATGAAGGCCTTATGCAAATGAGTATTTGTCCCTCCCCCGGATGTCTTCACCTGCTCTATGTCTTGACACGCCATAGCTGGCCTATAGGCAGGCTCATAGTTAAATTGTGAAATGATTTTTCCTTGACATCCTGTAAATTGCTCTTGACAGTTAAACACTGCTAAACTTATTAAAGTTTAGTAGTCAAATGGAAATAATATAAGAACTGTAGTTCAATTGTAGGTTCAGACGTATCACTTGTGTATTTTGAGAAAGTGACCTAAGCATTATGATAGACCACAATTTGAAAGTACCTCCAGCCAAGAATTTGCTAGTCATTAAAAATGAAGGTTCTGGATAACAAAAAAACAAGACAAAAATCTCATAAACTCACCCGTTGTCATAAAATGTTATGCTGAGAATGTACCAACAATACTGTATGCTCTTCCAGATACTAACTTTCAATAGAGGTAATAAAGTGGGGAGTTCTAAAAAAATGAAACTACCAACATGGCCAAAACAATGGAATTTCCCTTCTTTATAAGGATAGGAATAGAACAAACTCTTCCTGTTACGGAGAAAAATGACCCTCAATATATAGTATTTTAGATTATAAAATACTGGTGGGTACGGATGGGAGAAGCCAAGTTTATTCCTCAGGCTGCAGAGCGAGGGGCCAAGAGGGCGGTGCCTCAGTCAGGGTTCAAGCTCTGAGCCCCTCCTCCCTCTCGGGTTCTGTCTGGAGAGCATCTGCTGCTCACCCGGAGGCCTGAGGGGGCGGGAGAGAGGTGTTAGCAGCCCAGGAGTCGAGGGTTTGCTTCCCTTTGCTGTTTGCCAAGAGGCGCAAGCCCAGTTTTGTCTGGAACGACTCTCTCCTTCTGGAAGTATGCCTTTATTTCTTACTTATTTCAGAGGACTCAAAATTGCCTGTCGTGACTTGGCTTAGAAAAACATCGAGCTCCACAAGCAGAGAACATACATAATTATAATAGTTAAGATTAAGTGACAGGGGACTTGATTTTAAACTTTTAGCTGGGAAAACAAGGCAGCAGTTTGTTTAATTTTTTTCTTCTGACAGTGTTAGAATGTAAGTTCCTTGATACTGAAGAATTTTGTGTTTTGATTAGTAAAAAACACACTAAAATAGTGTTTGGACCAGAGCAGGTAGCTCAATAAATATTTTCTGAGTTGGCTATTGCAAATATCTGATTTTACTTTTGTAACTTAAATAAGGATCATCGTTCAGTCTTAGCAGTTTAAGTAATACAACTTAATGTTACATTTCCATATTAAATTACACTCATGTTAAAAATCTAACTTTAGGGCTGGAGATTTAGCTCAGTGGTTCCCGTGCCTGCCTCGCAAGCGCAAGGTCCTGAGTTCGATCCGGTAACCACATAAAATGCTGGGCGTGGTGACTCAAACCCACCAGCAATCAATACCACATACCACAGTGCCGGGCGCGGTGGCTCATGCCTGTAATCCCAGCATTCAGGAGGCAGAGGCAGTAGGATTGCTGAATTTGAGGCTTGCCTGGGCTACATAGTGAGCTCAGGGCCAGCCTGAACTACACAAAGCGAGACCCTGTCTCAAAAAAAAAAAAATCTAACTTTAAGGGGCTGGGGACTTAGCTCAAGTGGTACAGCACCAGCCTTGGATGCACAAGGGCCAGAGTTCAATCCCCGGTACCACCAAAAAAAAAAAAACTAACTTTAAGTTTTCTCCTAGATAAAGTCAATTACCTTCCAATTCTGTATACTTCTAAATTAACATTTTTCTTCAGCTCTACTCTAAAAATATTGACATTGACATATTAATGTCATGTGGATCTGATCTCCTAGACTATGGAAGAATAAACTTATGATTTAAAATGAAGGCAATTACTCTGTGTGACGTAGCCACCACCCTGGTGATGAATAGGAGACACCTTTGCACACATGGTTTCTCACGGTGGACGGAGACTTCTTATGCTCAGCAGTGCTTTGTGGAGGAAGGGGCTGTGCTGCGCCTCCTAGGCTGTTCAGCAATAACTCGGGCCTGTAACCATGAGATACACTAGTGACCACAGTGGTGTCGCCCATAAATATCCCCAGACGGAGTCAGGTGAATCCAAGGAGGGCAAAGTTATCTTTGGGTCAGAACCACTATTTTAGATGTTGGAAATACATGGTAAAGCAGTTTTACCTTAAAGTAAAAATGATCAAAATACCCTGCAAATTATGAATAAATGTTTTCTTTCAATTGATAAAAAGATATAGCTAATTTGAATTTAAACCTATTATCAGTGCTAATACATGTAATGTGAGGAGGGAGATAAATAGCCTTAAACATAAACCACTTAATGATACTCCACTGAAATTGCAGAATTCAGAGGGAAGGACTTTGAAGGTCATCTTTTTTTTTTGAGACAGGGTCTCACTTTGTAGTTCAGGCTGGCCCTGTGCTCAGTGGGTAGCCCAGGCTAGGCTCGAACTCACAGCAATCCTCCTGCCTCTGCCTCCTGAGTGCTGTGGTATGTGGTATTGATTGCTGGTGGGTATGAGTCACCATGCCCAGTATTGTGGTATGTGGTTACCGGGGATTGAACTCAGGACCTTGTGCTTGCTAGACAGGTGCCAGAACCACTGAACTAAATCCCCAGCCCTGAAGGTCATCTATGATAAGCTCATTTGAAGAAACTAGGATTCCACCTTTGTAGATAAATAACTTTCTCATGATCCTCTAGTCAGTATGTGACCTTGTGGTGGGTAATACTACAATATCTGTTCAGCTGGTTGAAAGAAACAAGTTGCCCTGAGTTCAGTTCCTAGAACTGCCACACCAAACCAAACCAAACCAAACCAGAACGGTTCCCAGAATGCCATAGTAGATCATACAGAACGAAAACACATAGGTGGATTATAATGGTACAAGAAGAAAATGTCGTCTGAAGCCTAAAAAACAGATAGAAGAATTACAGTAACAAATTCAAGAAACTTGTAATCTGCATAAAATCTCAGCAGGTTAAAAATGACCACCTTACATGGCAGGAGTATAAAGACTTGAGTTTTCATTTAAGAGCCAATTGATCAACTACACTGAATGCCACTAATTAGGAGGCTTTATATCAAGAGACCTTTTACTCCTGAAATCTGTTTCTAAACTTACATAGAACAACTTGAAAGACAATTCATCATAATTTGTGCAACCTTTTCAGAGATGCTGCTAACAGAAACCCTGACCTCTTTGTCATCCAAGTGGTTGTTTGGGTACATACAGCACTCATACAAATAGAACTAGTAGTTCACTTCAGTTTCCTACGCTCTCATGAGAGGGTGAGTAAATAAAAAATATTCTGCAAGCTATAATTATGCTGAAAACTGTCTGCGACATCCCACATATCAACATCTAAGAAGCTCTTTTCCTGTACTGATTTTAGAGTTCTACAGGACAAAGAAAGAACTGAAAATTAATATCTGAAACTTTAAAAACAGGATGTCCTTAGTGGAATATACATTGAACATATAATGTATTGACTATAATATGTTCAATCAAGAATATGTATTGAATATATATATTCAACTAACAATAAATGCTATGACCTTGGGTTAAAGAAAAAGTTTATCAAATAATGTTATAAATAGATCAACATCACCATTTCATGCATTAGTTCACTACTTAAACATTTAATTGTGTGCTTACAATGTATTGCTGCTATACTGACAAACAGCAAAAGATTAGTAAAGAGATAAGGCTTACTCTTCCTTCCTTGGTGAGGAATAAAAACTAGGTCATAATTTAACCATTTTATATAAAAGAATGAAAGTTAGTTGGCATGGTGATTTATGCCTGTAATCCCAGCTATTCAGGAGGCTGAGGCAGGAGAATCTCAAATCTGAGTCCAGCCTGGGCTACTTAGAGTAAAAAAAAAAAAAATTTAAAAGAGCTAGGGACATAGCTCAGTGCTCCTGGGTTTAAATCCCAGTATTGCCACAAACAAACAAAACATCATGTGATGTTTAAGCTCATGTGTCTGATTTATTGCTTTTTATCACAGGATTGATTGAGAAACAGTTTTAAGTAGGAGAATATGAATAGCTGTCTCCTGCTTTAGATTAACTTGGCCTCTTGAAAACAATGATTTTACAACTCAGAATGGATTAAAGACTTAAAGGTAAGACATGATCTATGAAACTAAAAGAGGATAACAGAAGTGCCTCAGAATATTAGAATCATTAAATATATTTTGGATAAAACCTTGAAAGCATAGGAAACAAAAGCAAAACTAGATGAATGGAACTACATCAAATTAAAAACCTTCTTAATATTCAGAATATGTAAGGAACTCATCATCTCAATCACAAAAACCTGAATAGTCCAATTTCAAAGTAGGCAGTAGAGGGCTGAGGACAGAATAAGAACAGGAATGCAGACAAGACTGTTGGTCACAATGTAAATTAATGCAGCCACTATAGAAAACAGTATGGGCCTCCCAAGACATTAAGAATTAATAACTATGTGATACAGCAGTCCTGTCCTGGTATATATACAGTCAGTGTATCCAAGAGACATCCGGACTCCCGTGTTCATTCCAGCACTGTTCACAACAGCCACGGAACTGAGACAGCCTAAATGTCTATCAACTGACAGAAGAAACATCATGCTATACAAAATGGAATACTATTCAGCAAAAAAGCGATGCAATCTTGTCCTCTGTGACAACACGGATGAAACCACATGATCCAAGCACAGAGAGACAAGCAGTGTGTGAGCTTACTCTTCTGTAAAACCTGATCAGAAGTTGATCTGGTGCAAGGTCGGAGTAGGACAGAGGTCGCCAGATGCCAGGAAGGGTGGGGGAGGGTGAGATGCTGACCAGTGATGTTAAATTACAGCTAAATACAAGCAAGGCATTCTGGTGTTTGCTACACATAGGATGACTATAGATGACAATAATGTACAATATAGTTTTTTTTTTTTAAACTAGAAGGATTTTAAATATTTTCACCATGAATGACAAATTTTTGAGGAGACAGATAAGGTCACCCCAAAGTGATCATTATAAGATGTTTACGTGCACTGGAATATGTCATGACCACATTTGAGGATTGATTATAGAGAATGGAGTGGGGGACAAGGTGTTAGGATCACTTCTGATTTTTCATTATGACTTATTTTCTCAGTACCAAAGAATGAACTCAGGACTTTCACACTGAGCTGTATTCCCTGTCCTTTTTTATTTTGAGACTGGGTCTTGCTAAGTTGCTAGGTTGCCCAGGCAAGATTCCATTTTATGATCCTCCTGCCTCAGCCTCCCAGAAAGCTATGATTACAGGCGTTTGCCACTATGCCTGCCTTTTTTTGATTTTTAGAGATGTTTTCTCACAGTTCTGTAGGGCAGGAGTCTGAAATCCAGGTGTTTGTAGACCCACTGCTCATGATGTCTCTCTGGGTAAATTCTTCTTTGCCTCTTCCCTGTTTATGGGCCCCCCCAAGAATTTTCCCCGTTCTTCGGGTTGTACCTTTGCCATGCTAATGTCCACCTCTGTCTTCACACTGTCCTCTCTGTTTATCTCTGTCCTTTCTCTTCTCTAATAACAGCAGTCATTGGATTTAGGGCTCTCCCTCAGCCCAGGGTGTGTCGTCTTGAAATCCTGAACTAGTTACATTTCCAAACAGATCTGCTTCCAAATATAGTCATATTCTGAAGTGCCAGATGGTCATGGAGCTTTGGGGAATACTATTCAGCTCACTATACTCACCATTATTTTTATTACATTTATTTATTATTTTATTATTATTATTTTTTTTTGAGACAGGGTCTCGCTTTGTGGTTCATGCTGGCTCTGAGCTCACTATGTAGCCCAGGAAAGCCTGGAACTCAGCAATCCTCCTGCTTCTGCCTCCCGAGTGCTGGGATGACAGGCGTGAGCCACCATGCCCGGCACTGTGGTATGTGGTATTGATGGCTGGTGGGCATGAGTCTCCACGCCCAGCATTGTATGTGGTTACCGGAGATTGAACTCAGGAGCTTGCGCTTGCGAGGCAGGCGCCAGAACCACTGAGCTAACCCTCCGGCCCAAAAGGCTATGATTTTAAAAACATTATAAAATAAGTAATAAAGTAGTCATAACTCAAAGTTAGAAACTCAAAATAAATCATGAGCTGAACAATTGTACAAATACTACTTGTAAACTTTTAATATTTAAGAATAACCAAATTACCAGCCTGTTACCAATTTTAATATATTAAGAAGATTAAAGAAAGTTACCGATTTAGCCAAATTAACACAATTGAGGGATTAAGAGATTTACCTTTGTGGGAAAACTGTTGAAACATTAAAAAAAAAAAAGAGAGCACACGAATGTGTCACAGCAGAGCACAGCCCATGAGAACGGCCTTTGTTTTCTTCCTCACCTGATGGAATGATGTCCTGAAGTGTAATCCAGTTTTCCGAATTTCTGGGCTCGGTAACCATGCTTCTCCATCACATCCATCCATGTTGTGTAATTTGGGTCTAAACCCTTAAAATTATTCCAGGATTGCGTTATGTGAGTGAAGAGGCCACTCCACATAGCTGAGGAGAAAACACCTTGGGATTAAAATAAAATTTAACAAATTGTTTTAACTCTTAAGGCAATCGATCTGAGACAACTGCTCCGTAGTTTAGAGCACAAATTCTGCAAGATGACACACTTTGATTAAGCCTTGTGACAGTTCATCTTGGCAGCCAACATGGCTGGATTAAGAGATACCCAGCAGATTAGGAAAGAGACTTCTGGGTGTATCTGTGTGGGTCAAGGAGAGGTGACCTTCAGGCCTGAGTCCTGGCCTTGTCTGTCCCTCTCCTTTCCTGCGCTCCTTCCTGTCCTGTGCCTTCTGGCCACCAGAAAGGGAGCGCCTTGCTCCAGCCTGCCCTTCCGCCATGATGTTTCTGTCTTGGAACTGGCTGACCACGGCTCTGAAATTGTGAGGGAAAATAAACCTTCCTTTCTTTGCATTGTACCAGGTATTTTTGTCTCAGCAATGGAAAGCTGACCAATACAGTGCCGAATTTAGCAGACATTTCTGACTGCTACCTCATTATATCACTAGGAAAACTCTCCAAGGAGTTACTATTTCCATTTATAAAGGAGTTAGCTGACCAAAGATTAAAGGTTAAGTTGCTTGAGATAAATACAGCTGGAATTAAATATAAAGCCTGAATGACTTTAACATCTTCTTTCAATCATAAAAGCAATCTCTAAGTATTTATTAGTTAATTTTCGGAGTCATAAATCAATCTAAAGCACAGAGCTCCTTTCCTCAACATTCTCAAATATTTTCCCTATTCCTTGTCCTCTTTCTTTTCATAAAATATTTGAATGCAGTATGTCTTCACTCTCATTTTCTATGGTTTCTTATTTAAAAATTGCTTTCTCGGGCTGGAGGGTTAGCTCAGTGGTTCCGGCACCTGCCTCGCAAGCGCAAGGTCCTGAGTTCGATCCCCGGAAACCACATATAATGCTGGGCGTGGAGACTCACGCCCACCAACAATCAACACCGCATACCACAGTGCCGGGCATGGTGGCTCACGCCTGTAATCCCAGCACTCGGGAGGCAGAGACAAGAGGATTGCTGAGTTCGCAGCGGCTTGCCTGGGCACCATAGTGAGCTCATGGCCAGCCTGAACTACAAAGCGAGACCCTGTCTCAAAAAAAAAAAAAAATTGCTTTCTCTTTTCCTATTTCTATGTACATATAGTAGTTGCAATGAGCTTTCTGGTGCTGTCTAGCAAAATGCTCTCTGAGAGGAGGGGTGAAGGATTACTGGGGTTTGAGTCCCAGTAATATCAGTTACTGAGTGGGCATTGCTAACTTACTACTCTTTCCATACTTTACCTTTCATCTACAGAAGGGAATAACTACAATATCCACCACATAGAAATATTATGAAGATTATGTACATTAATACATAGAATGGTTTTGCTCATTGCCAGACACATGGGAAGAATGTGATAAATCTTCACTCTTTTACTGTGATTCCTTCTCTTTGCTCAAACACTTTAAAATATACCTCCTCCAGGAAATACAGCGCCTAAAATTTTTGGGACCTCTACAGTCCATTGAGCACATTTTTATTTATTATTTCAGTGGACGCTGCATGTCCTTTGAGCAACAGAGCATTTTTGGGATAAGTCAGCTGAGTGACTGGTTTGAAGTTGTCCAGAACTGGTTTGAAGTTGTCAACTTCTGAGGAGCAGAACCCGGCCGTCACCTTACTCTTGCCCATCACTCATTCCACTCAACCCAGAAGAAAAGTGAGCATAACATGTTTTGAAGTATGCTTGGCTTTTCCTCATTGAAATATCAATATGGTTTATGGTCCCTTAACCACGGGTGATTTAACAGCCCACAGGAAAAAACAAAACACAACAAAAGAACAGCCCACAGGAGATACAAGTGAAAGACTTATAACTGAACCCACAGAATATCATCTCAGTAACTTACGGACAAGACCAAATTGTTACTGTCACTGACATTCTGCCATTAAAACTATGACTCTTTGTTAACTAATGCACCATTAGATTTATGAGCTTGAAAATAAAGTATATAACCTGAAATAATATGGAAAAACTCACTCTTGAACTGTAAAGTCCAAAGAAGCCTTCCCTATACCCTCACTAAACAGTTTCCTTGGAAACAGAACTGTTCTAGGAACTATAATTATTTCCTCACGTGCTATAAGAGTCAAACATGTCTCAGTCACGAATTATAAGGAAATGGAACAGTGACACACGAACTAGACAGGATTCTAGGTAGTATTAAAATTCCTATTCCTGGGCTGGAGATTTAGCTCAGTGGTTCCAGTGCCTGCCTCATAAGCGCAAGATCCTGAGTTCGATCCCAGTACCCACATACAATGCTGGGCGTGGTCACTCACGCCCACCAGCAGTCAATACCACATACAACAGTGCCAGGCGTGGTGGCTCACGCCTGTAATCCCCAGCACTCGGGAGGCAGAGACAGGAGGATTGCTGAGTTCCAGGCTAGCCTGGGCTACATAGTGAGCTCAGGGCCAGCCTGAACTACAAAGTGAGACCCTGTCTCCAAAAAAAACAAAAATTCCTATTCCTAGAAAACTAGAAATTCTAATAACCTCAATATCTAATATGTACTTGAGGCCACACATATTTTACATTACAAAAATCGGGTGTCAAATACAACTTTACTATCTTGCTTTTCGGATTAATTTTCTAAATTATGAATGTATTTTCAGTGTATAGCCACTTTTCTCCATCAACATTAAGCACGCTGGGGCCAGGGATTTAGCTCAGTGGTTCCAGTGCCTGCCTCACAAGTGGATGGTCCTGAGTTTGCTCCGTGGAATCAATCAAATAAACAAAAATCAAGCATGTTTATACCTGAGCGTGACGGGCAACAGATTGGAGAGTTGGTGTAGGCATTGAGAAAGGAAGTGCCATGTGTTTTCATGAAGTTGATAGAAGGAAGTTTCACTACTTGACTTCCTGGTTGAAATGTTAATCTTCCATCCTGGAATAAAGAAATTTCATCAACCCTGATTGCACTACAAAAGAAGAAAACTGTTTTAATTTTAACCCATCCAATTCACAATAGCTGAAGACTTCAATATGGCTTTATGAAAGAAAACAAGTAGAGTGTTACCATTATCTAGTGCAGAGATATACAATTCAACAGTGTTACCCTTGGATTCAGTTGAATACACTAAATAAAGGGCTTCTTGGAAAATTCTCTTGGGGAATGATAGGCTAATTCTACAAATGTTTATCGAGGACTCACTATGTGTCAGGCACTGTGCAAGATCTGAGGATATGATAGTGAATAAAATAATGTCTTCCCCTCAAGCAGCTTACAGAGGAAAAGTATACTGGTAAATAAACCATGAATAGTTAGGATAAGTCCTCTGAAAAGCTCTGGCATGCAGTGATTGTTCATTGTTCCTGAACCATACTAAACTAACTAAGTTGTGGCTTAGTTGCTACTCATGGTTCTGGGACAGGGAGATCTAGAGAGGTTTGATTTCAGTGCAGTGTCCTGGTGAAAGAATGCGATGGCCCCTGTCTTACGTGCAAAAGCGAGATAGCTAATAGTGGGCCAACGATTTAGCTCAGTGGCACCACATTTGACTCACAAGCTCAAGGTCCTGAGTTTGATCTCTGATACGGGAGGGTGGTGGTGGTAGGGGTGGGAGGTGGTGCTAATAGTGCTCTTCCCAGTTCTCTCAGAACATTCTTACTAGATCATGTATGTGCACCCCTGTCCCCACATCTACCCTGGAACCTCACCAATGCTAAGATCAATGTAAGTACAGTGGTAAGGAGGAGCTGGTGGTTGTAGAAGTGAGGAATCAGAGGATGCTTTTGTACTTGAGATGTGGTAGAGGTTTACTTTCTTTTTAAAAAGTGGGTTTAATATGACATAATTCACATAGCACTCATTTGCGGTAAAGCCTGTCACCTTGGCTACATCCGGAGCAAAGCCTCTGTCGGCCTGGGCCGTACCTCACTGTCACAGAGTCTGGCTGTTCTTAGAGTTGTAGTGGATTAGATCCCCCTTCTCCGTTTCCTCTTCTGTCTCCTTTTCTGGTGTTACTGGAGATTGAACCCAGGACCTCTGCACGGAGCTACCACCCAGCTCTGCGTTATTTCTTATTTTGAGAAAGGGTCTTGCTAAGTTGCCTTGGTTGGGCTCAGACGTGATCCTCTTGCCTCAGCCTCGCACAGCACTGGGATTACAGGTGTGCACCACCGGGGCTGGCTAGTAGATGTTGAATGAGTATTTCTTCATTTTGCATATGCCCTTCTGGCAGTTGTTAGACAGTGTACATGTTTTCAATGTCAATTAATAGTTTTTTAAAATCAGTTTTTATTAAGAGTTTTACTTATTTAAGTTTTAAAAAGTCCTCTTCACTAGAGTTTGGCACATTTTGTTGGAGCGGTTTGTGGAGCTGTTGCCATGAAAGGAAAACTCATCCTGTTTTCTTACCACAGTTGTTCCTGGTGCAACTGTCCTGTCTATTTTGGCCTGTTGAATTCTAGAAATGATAAATCATATTATCAAGAATCTAACTTTACCAGTTAACTTGTACCTTATAAGTAGCTTTTTACCAGTTTGGTGTATCATAATCACAGAGAGAAGAATTATTTCAAGTTGGTTTTAAGGACAGTATAGTATGGCTGTATAGTTGAATATATCTAAAACAAAAATGGCAAATAAATTTTAAACTGCATTCAGGAATATCATTATTTGTAATAATATTACCATCTTTTTTCATATATATCCTCATAATCTTAAGTTTGAATGGAAACTATGAGGGTTTTAAAAAAATATATTTTCGATCTTTTGCATAGACAGATGTAGAAAATTCATGTTTTAGAGGAAAGTAAGTTGTAAGATCATACTGATTGTTTTTAATTCAAATTAAGATTACATATTTCTCTGGAATATGAGGGAGTAGGTAGAACTATACGCGTAACACATTTAGGGCAGCACAAACAGGATTACCGATACCTGGGTAATAAAATAAAGCTAAACTCTTCACTTCTCATTCTGTTATGGATTTGCAGAATGTTATTTCCTACCATTGAGTCAAAGTAGAGTACAAACTCTAAAAATTCATGGGAGGGCAGTGAAATAATTTAGTGGGTTGAGAACAGCATTTTAAACAAAAGATTTGTAGGTAAAAGAGATTCCTTCCACATTGTTGGCAGAAACGTAAAACAACACAGCCACTGTAAGAAATCACTATGGAAGTTCCTTAAAAACCTAAAAATAGAACTACCACATAATCCAACTGTACCATTCCTTAGTATAAACCCAAGGGAATTAAAGTCGGCATATTATAGAGGAACTGTACACCCGTGTTTATGGTGGACAATCCACAGTAGCCGAGATATGGAACCAGAGTAGGTGCTCACCAATTGATGACTAGGTACAGAAGAAAAAAAAAATCATGTGTGTGTGTGTGTGTGTGTGTGTAGTCCGAGCGCGCACCCGCGTAGTATTATTCAGCCAGAAAGCATAACGAAATTATGTTACTTGCAGGAAAATGCACGGGGCTAAAGATCATCATATTCGAGTCAGATTTGAAAACATGATACTTATGTTTTCCTTATATGTGCCATCTAGAAAGAAATGAGACTTGAAAGCAGAAGGGTAGCTACTATTAGAAGAAAGGAATAAGGGAGAAAGGTGTTAAAGGAAGATAATGAGGAATGGATATGCTGAAATGTTCTATGCATGTAGGAAAATGTCATATGCAAGCCAGTGCTGAAAATTAGTATGCACTAGTAAAGTATATTTTAAAAATGGAAGATTTGTAAAGCTACTGTCCTAGTCCGTCTCACCAAAATGTTGTTCATAGATGTGGTGTAAGTGTGCGCATCCGTGGCCTCACACTAAACTTTTGCTCAGCTCTGCATCTGGAGCGAGCAGGCTTGATCCCGCGGGTTGGTCGGAGCGAGATCACCCGCCCGCCCTCCCGGACTTACGAACGAGTCGCTCACGACCAGCACCACGTTTGGCGCCCGGGCTGCCCGCAGCTTCGGCCCCACTGCCCCCGGGGCTGCCGCAGCCCCGGCTCGGGCTGGGATCAGCAACATCCACAGCAGCAGCATCGCGGGTAGCAGCTACTAGAGCTGTCCACTAATCCTCCTCTACCTGAGGAGGGTGGAGCCAGCCAGCAACTTCTCCCAGAACTTGCTTATTCCAAATACTGTCCCCTGGAACGCAGAGCCTCACTATCGGAACTACGATTCCCATCAGGCTAAGGGCGAACCTCGCCCAGCCTTAACTCGTTAAGTCTTTTCAATCGAAAATCGAACGCTGTACACGCCTGGCAGCTCTTTCCAGTCACGTGGGCGCTGCCTGGAAATTGCGCATGCGCTTTCGCTTCAGCCTTGGTGACTGTACTCTACTAGGATCCGTCCCAGGTGGGTTTGGATGGCTGTGGCTTTTGCAGAAGTTGTACGGTGAAGACAGTGGAAATGATTGCCTGAGGGAGAAACGACCGAGGCGGTGGGGGCTGTCTGTTTTGCATGAACAAGCGTGGCTGAGTGTTAAGTGAGGGCGGTGAACGGGGCAGTGCTGAGGTGGCGGCGTGATGTCACTGAAGTTGGCCGGTGGGAGGGGTCCTGGGGGCCTCTGACTGGATCCGCTCTTCGCACCCACTCCCGGGGCCCCGACCTGTCCCACCGTTTCACCTCTCGTTGCCTTCTGCAGTAAGAATTGATTGTGCTCTTGCGGGGTGCGGAGCCAGGCCTAGTGGGAGGTTTCAGGTTCCAGGCCGGAAGAAGCTTAACTTGTTCCTTGCAAAGGAAAAATGCAGCGGAACAGGATGACCCGAAAGGGGGAATTGTTATTCTTGTGATGTTCAATGAGTTGACATAGGTTTTGAACACCGATGTTACGCTGCAGAATAATCAGCTGCCCTGTGTTGATTATTGAGCTACTTTGGAGAATTCTGGAAGAAGCAGATTTCTGATCAGGAGCCAACTAATTCATTACAATTTAGGTTTATAATTACAGCGTCATATTAGTCATTTTTAATATCTTGACAGGAAAAGGACAAGGTGTACTATTTATTTTTTAAAAAGAACCTCGTACTAATATCTTACGATTTTAAATCGAGTTCTTGTAATAAAGAATATTAACCCTCACATAGCACTATGTACTGAGCTTTATACTAAGCATTTACTCAGCTCCTGTTACTGTGTTTCAGGTGCTTTTGCACGGAATATTTTCTGTAATCCTCACTTTGACCTTTTTGTTGTTGTTGTTTTAAAAGTTTTTAGAGACAGGGGGGCCGGAGATTTAGCTCAGTGGTTCTGGTGCCTGCCTCGCAAGCCCAAGGTCCTGAGTTCGATCCCGGTAATCACATACAATGTTGGGCGTGGTGACTCACGCCCACCAGCAATCAATACCACATACCACAGTGCCGGGCGTGGTGGCTCACGCCTGTCATCCCAGCACTCGGGAGGCAGGCAGGAGGCACTTTGTAGTTCAAGCTGGCCCTAAGCTCACTATGTAGCCCAGGCAAGCCTGGAACTCAGCCATCCTCCTGCCTCTGCCTCCCGATTGCTGGAATGACAGGCCATGCCCGGCACTGTGGTATGTGGTATTGATTGCTGGTGGGCGTGAGTCTCCACGCCCAGCTTTGTATGTGGTTACCAGGGATCGAACTCAGGGCTTTGCGTTTGTGAAGCAGGCACTGGAACCACTGAGCTAAATCTCCGGCCTCAGATGTAGTGATCTTTATGTCTGTTAATGAAGTAGAATTGTTCAACATCGTGGTAGAGATCTGTAGGAGCACATCAAGACATAAAGAGTTGTCTTTGTCCACAACGAATTCACTCAAAGGAGATGAAACCTAAAGTACAGGTAAACTCTCATGACTAGGATATGTATCCAGAATTTGTTCTGAGTTCGTTTGGAATGGAGAGCATGCTTTACTGTAGAAACAATATTGATTGACAATTGATACATGCTTAACTTTTCTTTTTTTAATTTTGTGAGATAAGGTCTTGCTTTGTGGTTCAGTTTAGGCTTGAACAGCACAGCAATCCTCCTACCCCAGCCTCCTGAATACTGAGATTACAGGCAAGAGCCATGACACCCAGTTACAACTTTAACTTTTTTTTTTTTTTTTTTGCTGTAAAAAAAAAAAAAAACTGGGGTCTGTCCAGTCTCTGTGGTTTTGTTTCTATAGGCCATTATTCTAAACATAGCTTGACAGGAAGAAAAATGTTTTCTTTGCTTTTCTGTGTCCTGGGCAGTGTTAGGACCAAATGCCTCAGGGTGTTGGAGCGGAATAAGAGGTATTCCAGGGTCCTAGAGATCGAGCTGTGGAAGAACTTCCCAGCTGACAACCAATTTGTCCTGCAACATTCCTGCCAAGTGAATGAATGCTCTGCCTGTGCTTTTCCATCGTTAATTATGGGAAATACCTTCCTTTGAGTGATCCATTCATACAGGTCTACGGATCAGAAGTTTTTATTTTGAGCTAAAATCAGTCTTCCCTTACCACTCTTTAAATCGTTCCTCTTCACTTTTTTTTTTTTGCTTTTGAGACAGGGTCTTGCTTTGTAGTTCAGGCTGGCCCTGAGCTCACTATGGTGCCCAGGCAAGCCGCCGCGAACTCAGCAATCCTCCTGTTTCTGCCTCCCGAGTGCTGGGATTACAGGCGTGAGCCACCACGACCGGCATTGTGGTATGCGGTGTTGGTGGGCGTGTCTCCACGCCCGGCATTATATGTGGTTACCGGGGATGAAACTCAGGACCTTGCGCTTGTGAAGCAGGCGCCGGAACCACTGAGCTAACCCTCCAGCCCCATCGTTCCTCTTCACTTCTACATGAATAATCTGTAGCTCAGAATAGTCTTTGCCCCATTTCCTCTTCACTAATTATCTTTTTTTTTTCTTTAGCAGTCTTTCCTTAGTTTATCCAGTTAGTTATATAGTTTCAGGTTTCTTCAAACATCTCTTTTTGCTAATCACTAGCTTACTGTATCAGGAAAGATATTTTGTGTCTGTGTGTATGCATGTTTATGCTGCAGTGAAGATAGGGCTTATATTAGTTTTCAAGGGCAGACTGGGTGGCTGAAGCAACAGAAACTCTTCATAATTCTAAGAGACTTGGGGTCTAAGATCTGGTGTTTGACCTCTTTGTTTGCAGATGGCCGCCTTCTCTTTGTGCTTCACAGGGTCTTCCTTCTGCGTCCATACATCCTTAGTGTGTTCAGATTTAAAAATAACAGACTAGATTGGAGAACACCCATCTGACCTCATTTAGCCTCCATTCCCTTTGTAGTCTCCATACACTGCCATATCCTTAAATACTGGGAATTAAGAATTCAACATAAAAATTATTGGAGGATATAGTTAAGCCCATAACAAATTCCAATGCATATTTTATCTTTAAGATACAACATTAATTAAAAGTTTCTAAGTTAAAGATTACTTGTTTTGGTAAATTGGTCTATGGTACAGGAAGGTCTTCAGATGAAGAGTCTTGATTTAGCTTTTGTTTGTTTTTAGTTCTTTTACTGTCCAAATATCAGCAGAATTATAGGCTTCCTATAGCTGCAGTTGCCAAGGAATTTCCAGTCCAGTTTTGGGAATATAGATACATGTATCTATAAGTTTAATAACAACATGAAAAGTATAAAAATGGATAATTAATTGCTAGTGAAGTCAAAACGTGGAAATCATAGAATCCCAAATTGCATTTTGGAGAATGCTAATGGTTTCAAAACATTAATCAATTTTCACTGAAATAAATGTTCCATGATTACAGAAGTTTCAGAATTACTGGGTTAATCTGTCTTTGTTTAGGACTTCTCAGAGGCTTTGAAATGCTAATATACCTTGTGATTTTGGAAGTGTGAGATACATTATATACAATAGTTACAAACTTTCCCAGCTGTGTATTAATACTTTAAGCATACTAATGTTGCTTGGTTTGCATATTTAAAAATTCTGACGTTGATAATAAGTGTTACAAATTCAGACTAGTGTGATATTGGTCTGGGAAAGCTATGTAACATTTGACACTTGAACTTGACCTGAAATTATTATTATTATTTTTTTTGAGATAGGGTCTCGCTTTTGTAGTTCAGGCTGGCCCTCAGCTCACATGTAGCCCAGGCAAGCCTCGAACTCAGCAGTCCTCCTGTCTCTGCCTCCCGAGTGCTGGGATGACAAGCGTGAGCGACCACGCCCGGCACTGTGGTATGTGGTATTGATTGCTGGTGGGTGTGAGTCACCACACCCAGCATTCTATGTGGTTACCTGGATCGAACTCAGGGCCTTGCACTTGGGAGGCAGGCACAGGAACCACTGAGCTAAATCTCTGGCCCCTGAAATTATTTTTATAATATTTGAATAGACCTAAGGTAGTAGACAAGGTGACTATGAGAAGATGTTCAAGTAGACAATTGGGGGAAAGATGAAAAGGGTTATGTGGGCTAATATTGAAATACTAACATGCCTTTTGCTGGTAGATTTTGGAAATTAGACGATCATCAGTCATTCGTGTGTGTCTATAACCCAGCAGGTACTGAGTATATTATAAGAGGCTTTGAGAATGTCAGATCTCCATTTACGGTTTATTGAATTGGGAGGACACATCTATATGAAATAAAAATCTGCGACATTCCAGTTGAATAGCTCTGCTCATAAGTGGTTTAGAGGAGGGAGGGATCCCTGTTAGCGCTTCACTCTATTTGTGTGGTAACTAATTTGAGGGGATACTCGTCTGAAGACAGCTGTCTTTTGTGTAATTTAGGCAAGAAAATGTCTGAATGAGGATTAAGAAGGAGGTTGCAGAAGAGGTTTTCATGTGTAGAGAAAAT
>PVIC010030502.1:0-21882 GCA_004025085.1 Thryonomys swinderianus
TTTTTTTTTTTTTTTTTTTTTTTTGCTTTTTGAGACAGGGTCTCGCTTTGTAGTTCAGGCTGGCCCTGAGCTCACTATGCTGCCCAGGCAAGCCGCTGCGAACTCAGCAATCCTCCTGTCTCTGCCTCCTGAGTGCTGGGATTACAGGCGTGAGCCACCACGTCCGGCATTGTGGTATGCGGTGTTGATTGTTGGTGGGCGTGTCTCCACGTCCAGCATTATATGTGGTTACCGGGGATCGAACTCAGGACCTTGCGCTTACAAGGCAGGCGCCGGAACCACTGAGCTAACCCTCCGGCCCCTTATTGGTTTTCTTAATGTCTCCCTTTTATTTATTTCTAAACCTCAGCAGTCTGATAATGCATCATTCTAAGAGAGATGCATGTATTTCACCAAATCATTCATTCATTCATTTAATCATACATCCCTGTCTCTGCTTTTCTCATGCCTTATATTTAATGCATCTTCATATCCTTCCTCTATTTTTGAGAGTCCAACCCAGAGATTTGCATCTGCCACTGAGCTATATCCCTAGCCCTCTATTGTGAGAATGATCTTTCAAATATTGTCATATTTTGTCACTCTTCTATTCAGAACACTCCAGTGGCTTCTTACCTAATTTTAAGTCCTCCTATGACGTGGAACCATCCCTCAGTGTCATCCGTCCCCATTTCCTACCATTCTTCCCACCTTACTCCAGCAACACTGAGCTCTCTGGTGGCCACCAAATATTCCCCAAACATGCTGTACATCTAGCTTTTGTATTGGTTGATTTCTACTGGAAACACTCTTCCCTCAGACAAATTTGGCTATGTTTCCATTTCCTTCAACATTCTGTTCAAATATCCCCTTGTCCCAAAGCCTGGCCATCCTCATCAATGGCTGCGACTCGGGTTCTCTCTGTTCCCTACTCTGTTCTACGTACTATCGCGATCTGTCACCAATTGACCTGACCCAGTTATATATTTACTGTTTGTTTCCCTTCATTAGACTGTGAATACCTACAAACTCCACCTACCAAGAGCACCTTGCCTGGAAGAGCAGGGATAAAGATAACCAAGAAACTATTCCTGCCCTTGAGGGACTCACAGTGAGTCACATAACCTAAAAAGTAATTAGAATGAAAGGGCTCAATGCAGTTGGACGCAGGTGTCTGAGCCCCTGGGAACCGAATGGTTTGGGTGGCAGTTAGGGTACTCTGTAGCCTGGGTAGTAGTTAAAATCATGAGATCACTCTAGAATGTGAGAAATGACAAGCACTCAGGAGACACCAGTATATAATGCTGAAGGACAGACAAAAAGACCAAGATCATCCAGGAGTTTCAGAGGAGCTGCTTAAGTGGAGCCATAGAAGGCAGAGCTACCTAACCGAATACTAAGTGTAGAGCCAGGGATATCAGTGGCAGAGCACATGCCTACTGTGAGCAAGGACCTGGGTTTCTTCCCTGGCACTGCAAAACAAACCAGCAAATGCCGGACATGGTGGCTCACGCCTATAATCCCAGCCCTCGGGAGGCAGAGACAGGAGGATTGCTGAGTTCACAGCGGCTTGCCTGGGCACCATAGTGAGCTCAGGGCCAGCCTGAACTACAAAGTGAGACACTGTCTCAAAAGCAAAAACAAACAAACAAACAAACAAACAAAAACAAACCAGCAAAACTACCAGTGGTACAGCAGTGAACATAGACTAACAATTTTTTTTCAGGTCAGATACTGTTGTTCTAAGCAACATCATGCCAACCCTGGGATAGGCACCAGGATGACCCCATTGTATAAATAAGGAGATTAATTCACCTACACAATTCCACATGCCCTTGAAAAAATAAAGATTTGAACCTAAGATCAAGAGCTTGAAATTCCAAAAGGAGTAGTTAGTACTGGAAATGTCCACTTGGAAGTCACAGGCGCTCACTCTGAGAAGTGAGACTGCTCAGCCCCTCTTTGGCGTCCCCTGCATCCCACTGGACACCGAAATTCTAACTGCTAACCATCCTTGGAATCTGTCCTGATTCACTGCTGCTCTGCTCATTACCTATGATCTGGCCCGGTGCATACGGATACCGGATCTGAATTCCTGGGAAGACATCAGAAATGTCTTAATATCTTTTGCTTCTAGTCTCACCACCAGCCTGCCTTCTGATTTCTGGCTGCTACTGTGATGTGGCACTTGTTCTAATAATTCAGTTCCAGTTTGGAATCTTTTCATTTCCCCCAAAACTTTATAAGATAAAACCCAAACTCCTTAATATGATCTGGTCTGTCAACTTCTGACACTTTCCCCATATACCTTATGTTCAAATAATGCTGACATGCTCTGTTTCTCAAAACCCTGTGCCTGTCCTCATTCCTGGGAACATTGTGAGACACAGCACATTTGTGTCTCCATCTTTTTTTTTTTTTTTCCTTTTGAGACAGGGTCTCGCTTTGTAGTTCAGGCTGGTTCTGAGCTCACTATGTAGTCCAGGCAAGCCTCGAACTCAGCAATCCTCCTGTCTCTACCTCCCAAGTTCTGGGATGACAGGCGTGAGCCACCATGCCTGGCACTGTGGTATGTGGTATTGATTGCTGGTGGGCATAAGTCACCATGCCCAGCATTGTATGTGGTTACCGGGGATTGAACTCAGGACCTTGCGCTTGAGAGGCAGGCGCCAGAACCACTGAGCTAACCCTCCGGCCCCTTGTGTCTCCATCTTAATATAGGACCTGGTACAGAATAGGAATTTGCTAACTAAATAAAAAATCAAAAGTCAGAAAGGACAGAATTTGAGAGTAAAGCCATCATTCTGTCTGCTGAGAGGACAATTTAGAAGCAACTAGGATCCAAGGGAAAGAAAATGCTTTTGTGTACCATTTCCTTCAAGTTTCTATAGATGAGATAATCATAATTATGGGCTGGGGATTTAGCTCAGTGGATCTGGCATCTGCCTGTCAAGTGCAAAGTTTTGAGTTCAGTCTCTGGGACCACATACCACAATGCCAGGCGTGGTGGCTCACTCCTGTAATCCCAGCACTCAGGAGGCAGAGGCAGGAAGGATTGCCCTAAATTCAAGGCTAGTTTGGGCTACATAATGAGTTCAGGGCCAGTTTGAGCTAGAAAGCAAGACCCTATCTCAAAAAAAGTAAAAAATAAAAATAAGGGCCGGGCGTGGTGGCTCACACCTGTAATCCCAGCACTCAGGAGGGCAGAGACAGGAGGACTGCTGAGTTTGAGGCTTGCCTGGGCTACATAGTGAGCTCAGGGCCAGCCTGAACTACAAAGCGAGACCCTGTCTCAAAAAAAAAGAAAAAAAATAAATAAAAATAAGGGGCTGGAGAATTAGCCTAAGTGGTACTGCACCTACCTTGGAAACACAAGCACCCAAGATCAATCCCCAGTATTGCCCCACCAAAAGAAAACAGAAAAAAAATTTTCTAAAAAATTATGCTTATAATCTTTATAATATGAACTTTGGTCATTGGTATTTTTTTTTTAGTACCAATGATCAAACCATTGGTACAATTTTAAATGAAGACAATTCAACTGATTTTAAAGAAAATGTAAAACAGTAACAGCAACAAAAATAGTCCAGCAACTCCTAAAATCTGACAGAACAAGTCCCCCTTTGCTATGAATCCCAAGGATCAACAGTGAAGCTGGGAAGGGGCATTAATTATTATTGGGGGGGCGAATACCAGGGATCGAACTCTGGCCCTTGTGCATCCAAGGTTGGTGCAGTACCACTTGAGCTAAATCCCCAGCCTTATCATTATTATTATTATTATTATTACTTTGCTTTCAACAATTTATTTAACTGAAATGCCATACACTGACTTCCATTCATTTTGATACGTCTTGTCCCCATGGCGATTCAGAGGATCTTCAGGCCAATATAAATAGCTCATAAATAAGTGGCCATTTGGGTATACACCTGCACCATACCTCACATCTTTCAGCAAGAAAAATACTGAAGAGTAAAGACCAGAAACAATCAACTAGGTGCAATGAAAATCTGCTCCAAATATTTGTTTCTGGGAAGTAAAGCACCACACACCTGTTCAATTGAGAAAACCATCGTCACAGCACAGGACTATTTTTTAAGTAGGGCTGGGGACACTCAGTCGCTAATGAGGTGCTGCACAGCAGAGCTACATCCCCAGCTTGTGTTGTGAATTCATCAGGAACAGGTTCCAGTGACTCTGGCTCCTTCCCATCGGTTCTCACAAAGTATGGTTCTCTGGGCGGGGCAGGCTGGTGCTCTTCCGGTTTTGCCATGGTAACATTTATGTGGCATTCCTTTTTGACCAGTACCAATTCCCTTGATGTCTACAATATCACTCCTTTTGTAGATTTCCATGTATGTGGCCACAGGAACAAATTTATGTTTTCTAAAAGGCCTAGAGTGCTGGGCATGGTGGCTCACGCCTGTCATCCCAGCACTCGGGAGGCAGAGGCAGGAGGATTGCTGAGTTCCAGGCTTGCCTGGGCTACATAGTGAGCTCAGGGCCAGCCTGAACTACAAAGTGAGACCCTGTCTCAAAAAAAAAAAGGCCTAGAGAATATATACCAGGTTCCCCTCCTCTTTCCCTTTGTGCTTCTAGTAATTTTGGCAAATTACTAGAAGATGGTGATTCTGGTCAAAAGGAAGGCAAGGGCTATTTATTCTACGAACATTAATTGGGCTTGCATAGACTCTGGTTGGCATGGGATATACCAATGTAAACAAGAAGTTATGTCCTGTCCTCAAAGAGCTCATGGCCCAAACCTTCCCTAGTTCTTGCCTTTGGATACAGCTACAAGAATTTACAGAAAGCCAGCTATTTTTTACTACAGTCAGTATTTAAACCTCTATTAATGATAAGTTACAGCTAATTGTATATAATTCTTTAAGTTCAGAAATATGAATTCAGGAGACCAGGAAAAGTGCATCATTGCCTCCTTCATAAAAAAAGAAAATAATCGTAGAAGAGAATGAATTTGCTCCTCTTTCCCCAGAAGAAATCAGCACCTAAGCATTCTGAGCAGTCCCTTGCTCAGTAATGATCCAACCTTCCTTTGGGCAAGTTGAAATGACTCAGCTTCCTCGTCTTAGTTGGAGGACCTCTGGGACTACTGTACTAATGCAGTGTGCCCATTTGGGGCTCCTTCAGAGAAAGGAATTGAAGGGATAACTTTGCCAGTGATTAAGAAAATCCCTGAGTGGATTCAACCCTCAGCACCGAAACAAAACAAAACAAACCCTAAGGGGAAATGGTTCTAAGCGAGAAGGTACTAAGATTATATCACTCAATTTTCATAATCTTATGAAGTTGCTGTTAATATTCCTATTTTTGCATATTAGGAAGTTGAGACATAATGAGGTGAGGGACCTAGTTCAAGATCATCTAGCTGAAATTATTGGACCTGCAAATTAAGCCCAGATTTGAGACTATAGGTTCATATTAGTTCCTCTACAATACTGGTTTGCAATGAGAAATCTTTAGAAAAGGGCCAAGGCAACACATATGTAGAGGTCCTTGTAATACCAGGAATAATCTATGAGCTTGCGAAAGTGGTCAAAATTGGGCTGGGGAGGTACAGAAAAAGAAAGAAAGAGGGCTGGAGATTTAGTTCAATGGTTCCAGTGTCTGTCTTGTATGCACAAGGTCCCTGGTTTGATCCCCAGTAACCACACACAACAATACCGGGTATAGTGACTCACACCCACCAGCAATCAGTACCACATATTACAGTGCTGGGCATGGTGGCTCACACCTGTAATCCCAGCACCCGGGAGGCAGAGGCAGGAGGACTGCTGAGTTTGAGGCTTGCCTGGGCTACACAGTGAGCTCAGGGCCAGCCTGAACTACAAAGTGAGACCCTGTCTCAAAAAAGAAAACAGAAAGAAAGAAAGAAAGAAAGAAAGAAAGAGAGAGAGAGAGAGCGAGAGAGAGAGAGAGAGAGAGAGAAAGAAAGAGAAAGAAAGGAAGGAAGGAAGGAAGGAAGGAAGGAAGGAAGAGAAAGAAAGAAAGAAAAGAAGGGAAAAAACTAGCAAAATTTGGAGCTCCTTAAAAGTTTCCTTCTGTCACTTAGAAAAAAATTTAAATGTGTGCACTTTTATTAGATTGGCAAAGATGAAGTTGGTTAAAAAATCCTTTTAGGAAGGAACTCAAAATTGCTGACAGAAGAGTTAATTAATATAGCCTTTACTAAGAACAATTTAGTAATACTTATCAAAAAAATTTAAAAATTGGTACCAAATTATTGGTACATTTTATATACATGTTGTGATCGCAATCCACAATATATGTATGAAAATTACAATGTATAGCCAGGCATGATGGCTCATGCCTATAATCCCAGCACTCGGGAGGGAGAGGTAGGAGGATTGCTGTGAGTTCAAGGCTTGCCTGGGCTACATAGTGAGTTCAGGGCCAGCCTGAACTACAAAAGTGAAACCCTGTCTAAAAAAAAAAAAATTATAATGTACTTACCTTTTGATTCAGCTATTCCACTTCTAGAAATCTATACTAAAAATGTCTTTGCACATTTGAAAAATGATGTATGTTCAAGACTGTATACTGTTCAAGATTGCACCACTGTTTGAAATTCAATAGATTGAAAATAAACTTGTGTATATGGGGGTGGGGGTTGAAGGGAGGGCCAGGCAATGGGAAAAATACGAATCAAGATATATCGTGTATAGGTACAAATTCTCAATGACCAATGTGATCATAATGTATTCCTCAAATGTACCAGTAATATCAAATTATTAAAAAAACTTTAAGTGTCTACTGGTTAAGCTACATCTATTTCAAATAGCTCCAAGAATAAAACAGCCAATAGGAATGATTTCTAAGTTATAGTAAGTAAAATAATTGAGATCCAGGAAATGGGTTCAATATGCTTTCATTTTACTTTCCATAAGGTATGCCTACTTGCTTGGGTAGGCATAGTCTATCTCTGGAATATTTATACAACAAACTGCTAACATTTGCACCCCACAAAAGGGCAACTAAGGGTATGTGGTATCAGGCACGTGGTTGTAACCCCAGCAATTTGGGAGCCTGAGGCAAAAGGATTGCAAGTTTGACCCCAGCTTGGGCAATTTGGCAATTTAGTGAGACCCTGTCTCAAAATAAAAAATGAAAAAGTAGATATGTAACTCTGTGAGAAGGCTCTAGTTCTAGGTTCACTACCAAATAAACAAAAAACAGAAGTAAAATATGGCTAAGGACAGGGGAGACCGATTTAGAACCAATGGAGTGAAAACTTCAATTCCTTTGAGATTATATGAATATATTAGTTATTAAGCAAATGAGTGAACATTAAAACAAAATTATATAAAGTGCCTTATAAATGTCTTCAAAAACATTCTTCGTTCTTGTTGCTGTCCCCCAACCTGTAGACCTCCCACCTGTGCTAAATGAAGTCCACTTGAAGCGGGGAGGTTGCTCAGAACCCAGCCGTAAGCGTTTTCTTAAGGGTGGAGGGCAGGAAGAAATCCTGTTGACAAGAGTTACATAAAACCTGTCACTCAGTCCCCTGCCTACCTCTGCAGACCGTTATGCATATTAAAGAAGGGGGCGGCAAATACAAAAGAAAAATAAGAAAGCGAGAGAGGGAGAGGGAGAGAGAGAGAGGGAGAGAGAGAGAGAGAGAGAGGGAGGGAGGGAGGGAGGAACAAATCAGGATGCTTGAGGGCATCCACGTGGTCGCCAATCTGTAACTGATCAGAACAGCTACACTAAAGCAAAAGCCCCACAGCTCAATGCTAAATATATTGCAATGGAGAAATCGTCCACAATGGGGTGCCTATGTCTTTAGCATAGTCTTGGGGCTGCCGTTTAATATCCTCCCTCTGCTCCCACCCTTTTTGCACCTAGTAAACCACGCGATATAATAACGGAATCTGGTTCTGTGTGTGCGCTGAGAGTGCGCTTTGCAAGCCATCTGGGCCCCATCCTGCGCAGTTGGAACGGAGATCGATCCGGGACGAGTTCGGGGAGTTGGGGCTTGCCTGTGTCTCCTCCCTTTCCCTGCTCCCCTCCACCTCCCACGCCACGTTTGCTCTGCACAAACGTTTCGCAGTTGGAACGACGTAGGTTTTCAGCACCAGGAGGCCGTGGACCTTCTCTGGAGGCGTGCAGTGCACCCTCCCAAGAGCCCGAGCTGATTGCAACCTGCTCACCACGACCCTCCCCCTCCTCGCTAAATTTGCCGCCCCAGGCTTTAATATTACAAGCAGCGCGCCGTACCGGTGCGGGAGTCCAGGAAGGCTGCGTGACCTTCCAGCGAACTCCACCTCGATTGGCGGCGCGGGGGGGGGGGTAATGGAGGCTGCCCCGGGGCCTGCAGGCTGTGTATCGATCCCTCAGCCTCAGCCAAAGCAAGTTCTCCAGACACAAACCCCCCTCCCCTCTCGGCTTTCCCAGTCTAGCTGGCTTCCAGCGCCTTGCTAGAGGCGCCCTCTTCTCTTTCCCGCAATAAAGTAAACCCAGTGGATGTTCATCGCCCGCCCTATCTTTCCTTCTCCCTTCCCCCTCCCTCCCCAGTTTGCAAACCCCGCGCACACAGCTCGCCGCTGGCGGGCCCCTTCCACCCAGTGTATCATAATGCCCAACGCTGCCCTCCTCCCCCTCGCTTAATCAGAAACGTGCTCGCGAGCCCCCCCTCCCGCTCTGCGTGCATACATTAGGGTCTGCTTTGCATGCAGCGGCAGGCTGGGACCCGAGGAAGAAGGGCGGGGGTGCTTTTGCCCGCCTCTTCCCTTCAGGCCCCGTTAGCTACCCAGCTTCAGCTTCGTTGTAATACCGCGTCGTTAGCGGAGCCCGGCGTGGCCCGGGTGCCAGGGCAGGAGAAACAACACAACTCCGCACGAAAACCTGAAGCTCCTCGGCCCCAAGTGCACTGCAGGGCGAGGAGGTGGCGGGAGACCTGCCTCCAGAAGTGTGTGCATTCTGGAGAGAGCTCCAGCATGAAGATAGGAGGGGCTCCTTTATTTTTTAAAACGGGTTCACTGAGGGCCTTTGCATTTTGCATAAACTGGGCAACGCTTCTGTTTTGCATGTAATACAATAAAGGTTTTTATTCTAGAAGCGTTAGAAGTAGGGCTAGCCCCGCTCGAGGCGGAGAAGGATCCCTCCTCCCCGGCCCAGCAGCCGCGCCGTACTGGAGCCGCTCTCTAGGGCGGTTCGATTCCCAGCGCGTCCCGGGAACGTGTGTAATCCGCCTCTCGGCTCTCTAGGCTGCAGGCGGCCCGGCTCCCTCCGCCTCCAACCTCCCAGCACTCCTCGCCCCCTCCCCCTCGCCCCGGAACCCGCGCTCGGCTCAGAGCTCCTGGGCTTCCTTCCCCCTCCTTTTCCCTAGCACTGCCGCTCCCAGAGGGCGGGGCACACAGTTATCCAGGTTGCGGGGCGGGCGGGCGGGCAGGAGCAGGAGGCCCGGGCCTCGGCATGGAGTAGCCTGGGCCGGGCTTCGGAGGCGGAGGCCTGAAACCTGTATACAGATTTCGGGGCGGGCGGGCACGGCCCGGAGCTCGGCTTAGCGGCCGGCAGGGTGAGGGCCGCTGGGCCGCGCAGAGCTTGTTACACAGGTTCCGGGGCCCTCGCCCCCCCCTCCGCCTCCCCGCCCCCCTGTGTTGTCGCCTCTCCCTCTCGCTGCTTCACTTCACGGGGCGAACATGGCGCACAGCTGTCGGTGGCGCTTCCCCGCCCGACCCGGGACCACCGGGGGCGGCGGCGGCGGGGGGCGCCGGGGCCTAGGGGGCGCCCCGCGGCAACGCGTCCCGGCCCTGCTGCTTCCCCCCGGGCCTCCGGCTGGCGGGGGCGGCCCCGGGGCGCCCCCCTCCCCCCCGGCTGTGGCGGCCGCGGCGGCGGCGGCGGCGGCGGCGGCGGCGGCGGCGGCGGCGGGAAGCAGCGGGGCCGGGGTTCCAGGGGGAGCGGCCGCCGCCTCAGCAGCCTCTTCGTCGTCCGCCTCGTCCTCGTCTTCGTCATCGTCCTCAGCCTCCTCAGGGCCGGCCTTGCTCCGGGTGGGCCCGGGCTTCGACGCGGCGCTGCAGGTCTCGGCCGCCATCGGCACCAACCTGCGCCGGTTCCGGGCCGTGTTTGGGGAGAGCGGCGGGGGAGGCGGCAGCGGAGAGGTAAGGGGGCGAGGAACCCCCAGGTCTGGGGTCTCGACCCTCTGCGGACCCCCTTCCCCTCCCCCACCCGAGATTGAGGAGCATCCCAGTTCTGAAACCTTTCTGGGGTCTCTGACCCAGGGCAAATGGCCCTCCCTTCTTGGGACCCCGTACAGGGCTGCAGACCCCAACCGCCCCACCAGGGGTTTGGACCCATCTGGCTCAGGGCGTTTGCCGCGCGCCCTCACCTTTCCTCGCCCGACCCTTCCCCAAATCCCCTGGCACGGACCCCCTTGCCCAGTTTCCTATCCCGGGACTGAACCCCTCCTCCCTTTCACAGATTACCTCATCCGAGTAAGATTCCTCCCTCCCTCCCTGCTAGAGACCTGATCCCGCCACATCCCCGCCTCCCTCTCTGGGCAGATGTGTTACTCCTAGGGCAGTTTTCCTCTCGGGCATCTCCCGGGCGATGGCCTCATCCAGAGCCACATTCTCCTGATCCTTGAGGATCTATACCCTCTCGCCATACCTTGCTTCTGAAAACCTCCAAAACCTGGCCCCATCCCTGGCCAGGTGCTTACCTTGCCAGCCACTCCCCCTTCCTTCACCTCCGCTCCCACCCCTCGCCCACCTCAGCAGACAGGTCTCTCTCCTCCCCACCCCTGCCGCTCGGGGACACCTCCTTTCCTCTCCACCTATCCTGTCCTCGCCTCCCTGCTCCCGAAGATAACGGTGCTCTCCTGCAGTCTCTGCTCCCATCTTCCAGGGCTGCGGTTTCTGTCTAGCCTGCTGGTAGCGGGGAATTTACTATACCTTCTTCACTCCACCTTTTCCCTCCTTTAAAATGAAGGATCGGTGGCATCTTTGAGGGGAAGTAGTTCGGTGTCCCCAGGCTTCGAGAAGAGCAGCTATCCGGCACTCCCTTGGGGAAAAGCAGGTTTCCCCCTGGGGAAAGGGACCCCTGTGAGGGGGGGTGTTTGTGAGGGGATTTGGGCAGCATCCTCCCCGGGGAAGCAGCTGCTCTCCTACCCCACCCAGTGCTCCTGAGAGCTAGCAGCCTCCAGCCTTAGCTCCCTCCCACCCTTCTTTCCTCATTTCATTATTGATCCACCTTTTCTTAGGCCAATCCTGGGGCTTGGAAGAGGTAGGGGAAGCCGGGTTGAAGTAAGAAGAGTAGATAAGGGACAGTTTTACTGTAGTGCGGTGGTTGCTTTGGTTTGGAAGGAAGAGGAGGATTAAGAAGCAAAGTTTTCCTTAGGAAGAGTTACCTCTGATATTTTTAAGGGGACCCAAGGTGGATGAAGGGTTAAAGGTTTGCCCCTTTCCCGTTATTAGTGAAGGGAGGAGAATGAGGATGCTTTCATAAGCATTATGCAGCCTCCTTCAATAAAAAGGAAAGTTGCCCTGGGAAGGGAAGTTGAGTTCAGGTTCAGCCAGTGGCATGGCGCATTTGTTTTCCATTGGATGCAGAAGGGGGAGTTTGAATCGCAGGGGAGAGGGGAGAATGGGATGGGGGATGCTCGGAGGAGGAAGAGCAGCTGCTAGGGGCCCGAAGCAAAGGGGGGTAGGGGGTTGCCGCTCTGGAGTGCTCTTGATTGAAACAGAAAGGGAAAGATAACCAGCCGTTTCCTGCGTGCTCTGCCGTTGGTGCACACAAAATATCCTGGGCAAACCCCTTGTCACCTTTTTGCCCCACACCCCTTTACATTTACCGAAAGATCCTGGGAAGATGGGGAGGGAGGAGATCACAGGGACCTCGACCCCTCCTTTTAAGAAGCTAACATTTTTTAGTTGTTAGTCTTCTGCCTTCTTTTTAAATCCTTTCTAAGGCAGCCTGATGAGGAGACTAACAACCCGCCTTCTGACAGAGCAAGGAGGACATGATGGGGGCGTGTTCCTTGCTGTGTAGCTAGCTGCTGCGTCCTCTTTCCCTGCCTCTCTCTGCTCTATCTCCACCTCCTTTTCCCAAACCTTCAGAAAGGCAGCTGCAGTCAGCAGGGTTGTTTGAGACTATTTATTGGTTGCTGTAGATTATTATTTTTTTTGAAAGGCCAATTCTGTATTTTTTAAGCTAACAACACAGATCCCATGTAGTTGGAGAACCAAAGGCCTCATACATGACAAAAAGACTGAACCGTTCAGGTTACTTGCATGGAGTTGGTGCTTAAATGTGAGTTGATTTTGCTTTTTTAAAAGATACAGCAGCAAAATAAATAAAAGAATAGACTTACTGACATTTCTTTTACCTGCTTATTTTCAAAATTGAGACTTGCCTGATTATTTGTAGAATTTTAGCCCCATGTATATGAATGTAATAAGAAAGTCTCTATTAGAGAAGGTAGTCTGTTTTAAGGGCATCCTAAGAAGCATTTCCTTCTTATTTAGCATGCTTATGTACTTAGTATTGAAGGACCAAGTGTTTACATTCCAAATGCTTTTATCACATATTCAAAAGCAAAGTTTTATGCTGATAGCTTCCAAATAATACTTTTCAAGAGACTGGCTAGAGAGACACCTGGATTCAGGGACCTAATGTCTGGGCACCAGAATATTTTATCTGTTTGTCTTTAACAAATCACCTTTAAAGTTCTAATCAAGTGCTAATATTTTCTTATCTACCTATATCTTGAGATGGTTGTAAATTACTGTTTTATTTGCTTAATAGTCGTTTATGGTATATAAGCTAGACAGGGAATTAGTTACTTCAAATGTGATCATATTAGTGTTTTTATTTCTTTTCAAACTTTTGCCTCAACAGTAGTTATTACTTCACTATGAGATTGGTGACTACTTACATTAAATTTTAGTATTTTTTCTGAATTGTGTTTGAATGAGCTCGGTAAGCTTTTATGTAGTAGCTTGAGGCTATCTAGTAGGAGTTGATGGTGTGTGTTGTTAACTGCTAAATCAGGGTGATGATCTCCACCTGGTAGTTTTCAGTGTGGAAACCAAGTATTTTGTTATGATCTTACAATTCAGTGATAAAGTTCCAAAAGGAAGGTTTACCCTGGGGCTGACATAGTTGCAGACTTCTAAAGATTGCATCTAAGACTTGTTCATACCTCTGTATCAAGTCCTGTCTGGAATCATGAAGACCTAAAATGATTCTAATCTCTTTAAATTATGGTTTACTGTAAGTGAATAAGAACTAGAAGTTGCCGATATCAAAGCCTAAGTTAATACTTCTACAACTCAGGGACAGAACATGCAGATCACTTCTCTGTGGGGACTCTTGGGAGATTTACTCTTCCCTGCTGCTGGTCTCTAACCTCACTTGAGTTAACTATGTCTCTGATAATGCCTGCATGTAGTGACAAAGTGTCAGAACGGAATAATTTTAGAAATACATTGGTGTTGCTACTCTATTTTTTGTGATTTGTTTGATGATTAGGAAATGGAATTGAAGTTTTGTTTTAGTGTGCGCTATAACCAAATCACAGGTCCATTTTTCTTCTTTTTCTCTCCATAGTGTCAGTATATTCCCCCCCCCTTTTTTTTTTTGAGACAGGGTGTCGCTTTGCAGTTCAGGCTGTCCCTGAGCTCACTATGTAGCCCAGGCAAGCCTCGAACTCAGCAATCCTCCTGCCTCTGCCTCCCAAGTGCTGGGAATACAGGCGTGAGCCACCACGCCCAGCACTGTGGTTTGTGGTATTGATTGCTGGTGGGCGTGAGTCACCACACCCGGCAAAGTGTATCCCCTTTTTTGAGGTTATTTCAGGTACTGTCCACATATACCTATACTTTGTCATTCCAATAAACATAGCATGGCAGTATATTTTGTTAGCTGGAATTGAGGCATAGTATAAACTCCAAAAAATAGTTTCTTTATGAGCAACTAGTTTTTATTAATTTCATTATTCAGTTACCTTCCCTACCACCTCAAAATGTTAAAAGGAAAGTTTTCATCGTGATCATAACATACCAACTTTATGAACTGAAATTGAATTACAATGTTGGTATGTTATTTGTCTTCATTTAAAATTGCAGTGTACTTCATGTGGACTGAGGCAGGCTTTAGGGGTGGGTTTAGAGAAGATGATAGTCTATAGCTGGAAGGTAGTTGGACCATGTCTGTGGTTTTGGGTTTTTGAGTTTTTGGTTTTTGTTTTTTTTTTCCTGGTGGGAGGGATTTATGAACCAAGAGTAGTAGTTGGTTGCCTTTACAGCTGATCCTAAGTTTGCAAGGAAAATGAAGCAGAGGACTCAAGTGGAATGTGTGTCAGTGAACATAGGGTCTCATCTTACCTCTGTCACTGACTATTAGGAGATCTTGGACAATTCACTTGGAACCTTGATTTTTTTAATCCCAGTATTAGAACTGAACTCAGGGCCATGTACAGGCTAGCTCTATCCTCAGCCCTTTGTATTTCTTACTTTGAGACAGAGTCTTACTGAATTGTCCACTCTGGCCTCAAACTTGGAATCCCAAATAGCTTGGATTATAGGCATGTGCCACCATGCCTGGCTACCTTAAATTTCTGGTCTATAAAATGAAAACCCTGCACTCAGCAGCTCATGATTCCTTTTTGCTCCATATCCTGACTCTTTTCTATTATTTTAACTTTTTGGCCAGATCAGAGTTTCTGAGATTTCAAGACTGAGATTCAATGGCTGTTTTTGATGATTTTTACTATCAGGCTGTACATTTGCTCATTTAACTATTACTATTAGAGAAATTTCAACTTGATGGGGAAGTTTTATTATGTAGAAAAGATAGGAGTTTGTTAAAATTGACTGATTAATTTATCAGAGAAATGAAAATAATTTTTTTAAGAGGCAGGTTCACCATATATGTCCCAGACTGCCTTTGAATTTCTAGGATTAAGAGAGTCTCCTGTCCCAGCCTCCCCATTTGCTGAGACTATATACATGTAAGATACATACGTAAAGTAGAACAATTCTGAGAACTGGTAGAACCCCCACTGAGAAGTTGAGAGAGCTGGTAGAACTGGTGTTTAAAGGCCCCTCATGTTTGTCTAAATTTGTTTTCATAGTTTTGGTCCTGCTATCCAAAATAAAGCTATTTTCAGCCAGGTGATGTATTCCTTTGTATTAGCTTTTAAATGAAAAAGAGAAATCTAGTAGATCAATTTATTTATAGATCTTTCAAAATGATGACACTTTGCTGAAAGTAGTTGTTAATATGTTCTGAAATGAAGAACTTTGGTTTATACTGAGCATTAGAAATGTAGCCTTTACAATATGTGTTCATCTCTCCCTGAAAACCATATGACATTGTACCGTCCTCCTTTTCCATTTAATTCTCTTAAGGTACATGCTCCTGAAGGAAATTATTCACAAAATAGATTTATATTTTGATGAAACAGGAGAAAATAACCCTAGTTTTACTTAATTCTCATCTCTTTGCTTTACCTTGGAAGGGTCTTTCTGGAGAGCAACTGTGCAGACTGTATCAGTTGCCTACCTTGCCCTGTGACTAGAGGGGATGGCAACAGTGCTTTGGTTGCTCAGAGGCATAACAGACTGCAGTGCCTCTGTCTTTTGGAGACTTGCTGTGTTTTAATTGTAGGTCTCCTAATTAAGATCTCTTTGAGCCTGCCCACATTCCACTAGTGTTGGCACAGAACTTCAGCTTCCTTCTAACACTTAACTGACCGCCTTCAAGCAGGCCTTTTGTGAATATCTTGTCTTCATTCTTCTTCTGCCAAGGTGCAGAGTCCAGTGGCATGGACTTTTGACAAAGGGGGAAGCTTTGTGATTATTCCTTCTTTGGGAGGAACTTATTCAGAGATTGCTGGGATGAGACCTTCCTTTGTTTGCATAGGTTATTTTCAGGAATTAAGGAAGGTTAAGTTACTAATGAGTCTGGCATGAGGCACCTACATTTTAATTAGATTCTTAACCCTGTAGGCACTAGTAGGAAAGAAGATGCTAAAGAGTTCACTTGCTTGGATCTTATCTAAACTGGTTTATGAAGTTTGAATACAATTTCATCATGGAGTAAATCACAAATGTGTAATATTTGTAGATTGGTACAGTGTGAAGACAATCAAATGAAATTATTGATTGTGTCCAAAATTGTGTCAGATTTTGAAACTGAATAAAGTTAGCTTTGTGATTTGGGTAAACTTTTTTGATTAGAAAAGACTTCAGGGTGTTCTAGAAATTGTTGAGGTAATTAAAAACACAGAGGAGCTAGTATTTGTTGAGGTCAGGAATTGGCGAGGCTTCTAGAATAATTTGAAAATAAGAATAATTTCTCTGGAAAGATAGCCTGATTTTAGTTTCCATTGTATTAGTGTTCAAAATATAGCATGTCCTTTCATAGATATATTTGTGGCATGCAAGAGGAACTTGGAGTCTTTTATGGGAAAAAGAAATCTTAAATCCTTCACCTGGACCCAGCTGGTTTCATTGGTCACATCAGTAAGAGGTAGGCAGACAAAGGGCTGTTTTTTTGTTGTTATTGTCATTTCATTTGTTGTGAAGATGCTTGAAAGAAGGAAGTACAGGATCTTTTATGGCATGCATTAAATAAAGCTGGAGGCCTGTTCTCTTATACCTGAGTGGGTGGTTTTATGGCCTAATTCTCTAATTGCTGGCATTTATGACAGTGTGGATGCTACTGGCCCTATGGCTGAGGTAGATTATGCTGGGAATAAGGAGAGAAAAGGGTCCTTTTGTTAGCCTTTTCATTTTCCCCCTCAATAAGGTCTCTGAGAAAGCCCTGAGGAAATGCATAGACACTTAGACCAAGAGAATGACTTCCCATAAAATGGTTCTTTATGTTTGTAAAAAGGATGAGCTTTTTTTCTTGACCTATCCAAAGAAATCCATACCACCACTGTTAAATATTTCAATGAGCTTTTTACCTTGTCAGGTTACACATGAGGGGAAGCCAACCATGCACTGAAGCCACTGCTTCTTTAAAAATGAAGACACTGGAAAGAATTTTGTTGTGTGATTTGTAGTTGTTGTAAATGATAAAGATCCCTTATAAGGTTTGAACAAAACTTAAAGGCAAACCTTGGTTAAACTTTTTAGGCTTTGAATATACTACCCTAATGAGTTTTAGTTTTAAAGAAGCAGTTAATAATATGAGTGTAAAAGTTAGTTGACAGTTTTTTGTACAGTGTATGAAAATTCCCCTTTCCTTGAAATGAATAGTTGTGTTTCTGTTTGAATAGACTGAAGGGATTTCCCCAGGTATATTACCTTTAATTATTGCTACAGCCAGATCTTATTCACTACCAGTGGGTAAAATCTATTCCTCTGGCATTTATTTGAGCAGTTGGAGTTTCTTCCATGTATCTTACCTATTTTCTTGCATTTCTGGTTGTGATTTGTTAGAATGTTTGGATGCAGATGTTTGATGATTTTGAGCAACAAGAACTGGGGACCTTTTTAATATTTGAACTGCTTGGGAGATCTAATTCTTATAGTCCGTGCTTTCCTGAAGCATTGTCTCATTCTCATTTTACAGCATTAAAGTAATTGTGGCCTTTTGTTTTTAATTAGGAGCGCAAAATGCCTTATGAGGAGTGTTTTTGGGGTTTTGTTTTTTGAGGTAGTGGGGATTGAACTCGGGCCCTTGTGCTTTCAAAGTAGGCATAGTACCACTTGAGTTAAGTCCCTGTCCCTTGGAGAAATATTTTCATCAGATTCCCTTGAACTCATTCCTAAAAATTATGGAGAAATTAATCGCACATTTATAATATTTTGCTTCTAAAAGAATAAATATTTGTGCCCATATTAAACTTTTGTCCATCTCTGAGTATTGATTAATTTTGAGATCAAACAGCATTATTAGATTATTCCCTTTAATTATGAGTTGTTAAACTGTGTGGATAACATTTCTAAGCATAGTTACTGAGGAAATTCTTCTGCATATCTGGGTGGGACTTTTTATTAATGCATATCTAAATACCTTTAGCAAGTAAAGGGAGAATGTCATAATCTAGCCTGGAATAGTGTAAGACAGTACAGCACAATTTAGCTCACAGCTAAATTTGAATTGGGTTTGAATTCATTATGTAGCCCAGATTGGCCTTAAGTTCCTAGTGATCTTCCTGCCTCAGCCTCCCAAGTGCTGAGATTACAGGAGTGCACCACAATACCTGGGCTGTCCTCCTTTGGAAATGAGGGGTAATTATGCTTCATAAGATTGTTTTGAAGCGTAATTGAGACCATTTATACAAAGCAGTTAGCACTCTGCCTGTCACATGTCTAATTAATTCTAGAACTGAGAAATTCAATGAGTGAACATTGTACTTTTTTTTTTTTTTTTTTTGCTTTTTGGAGACAGGGTCTTGCTTTGTAGTTCAGGCTGGCCCTGAGCTCACTATGGTGCCCAGGCAAGCCGCCGCAAACTCAGCAATCCTCCTGTCTCTGCCTCCCAAGTGCTGGGATTACAGGCGTGAGCCACCACGCCCAGCATTATATGTGGTAACTGGGGATCGAACTCAGGTCCTTACACTTGCGAGGCAGGCGCCGGAACCACTGAGCTAACCCTCCAGCCCTACATTGTACTTTTTTAAACCAAGATAACTGATCTTTATAACATTGAGTTATACTTGAGTTGTACTACTTGAGTTCTATAATTTCTTTCTCTAACACAAATACTATATACTTTGACTTAAGAATGTTCTTGATTTGCTCTGGGTGTCACATTCATCAATAAACTAAGTATAACCAAATAATGAGTAGCTTTTAGTGTCCAACTAAAACATAGAGATAAAGCAGACAAGGAGAAGAAAAAGCAGGCAATAAATAACCAGGTAGGAGACCAAGAAATTTATGTCTCTGTGAGTTGTGTAATTATGAAGCCAGTGCAGCTCCTTAAGGTTGTTGTTCTTGGTCACTATTACTTACAACTTTGAGGCTCTTCACGTTGCCCTGGGTTCAGATCCATTAGTCTATACTTGGTAATTATTTGGCATTTGTTCTCAGGTCTCAACTTGGGTAAAACTAAGTCTTTGTCTGCAGAGCTCAATGTAATTAACAATTATTGCAGAAATGTTTAGTTGTAGGTTACAGGTTCTGGAGATCAGGACTTGTGAAATAAAAATGAATATGAGCGGGCAAAAACAGATGAAAATTTTAACTAGTAGAAGATAGTGTCCTTAAGGAGAAATATTGTTCTACTGTACTTTTCTTTAAAAAGGAAAGGTGAGCTGGGCATGATGGCTCATGCCTATGATCCCAGCACTCAAGAGGCAGAGGCAGAATTCCTTTGAGTTCGAGGCTAGCCTCAGCTGCACAGTGAGTTCAGGGCCAAAAAATGCTAAAAAAAAAAAGTTGTGCTAGGATACTTAATATACTTGTCTTCTACAACTAAAGAAAGTAAGGCGCAAACAAGTTAAATAGATTTTCTTAAGTCATAGGGATAGAAAATGGCTGAGCTAGGTTCCAAGTCCTGATCTACCTGTACTTAAAAGTTGATTGCCTCGGTTTGTGTTATCTTTAAGTCTTTCTTCCCACCAATGGATTTCTCACTCTTATCCATTATAGTATTATAGTGTCTCTTTAGTCTCCCCCTGCTTTTCAGTCCTAATTAAAATTTTCATTACCATCTTCCTTCCTGCCCCACAGTGTTACCATTTGTTTTTTTGTTTTTTGGTTTTTTTTTTTTGAGACAGGGTCTCGCTTTGTAGTTCAGGCTGGCCCTGAGCTCACTATGTAGCCCAGGCAAGCCTCGAACTTAGCAATCCTCCTGCCTCTCTCTCCCAAGTGCTGGGATGACAGGCGTGAGCCACCACGCCTGGCACTGTGGTATATTGTATTGATGGCTGGTGGGTGTGAGTCACCACGCCCAGCATTATATGTGGTTACTGGGATCAAACTCAGGACCTTGGGCTTGTGAGGCAGGCACTGGAACCACTGAGCTAAACCTCCAGCCCCACCATTTGTTTTCTTACAGATCTGACTGTCACTGTTTTCCTAAAACAGTTTGATTTCTCACTGAACTAAATCTTCAGCCCGTGATTGAAGTTTTTTAGCCCTTCATATTGTAGTTGGTCTACATTTCTACATTTGTAACCTCATCTCCTGAACACTTCTTTCTATGCCTACATTAGAAAGCTAGTTCTCTTGAGTCTTTGAGGATCTGCCCTTCGACATTTGCTAAAACTTCTCCTTTACCTTGGAGTCATTGCCTTTCTGTCTCTTGTTTATTTATTTTCGGTGTCTCAACTCAGGCTCCCACATTCCAGCTCTCCTATAAAGTTTTTACAGGTACTACTGCTAGTTGAAACTCAGCATCTCTTTTTCTTACTGTACCTTATTACTTACCCTCCAGAACTTACCTAGGTTTTCTTTTGTTGTGAATACTTTTAAATGTATCTTTCTCCCATTGTAATTCCATTAACCATAGGCCATTTTAAGCCATCCTGTAAGGGTGACTTGATAGAGAAGGGTATTTGTTGCATTGAAATCTTGATATATGTGCAACTTCTAGGAGCACTTTATAAGGACTTGTATAAACTAGGAGAACTTGTACTAGACAGGTATATATATATTATATGTATATTATATATTATATATTTTTTGAGACAGGGTCTCGCTTTGTAGTTCAGGCTGGCCCTGAGCTCACTAGGTAGCCCAGGCAAGCCTGGAACTCAGCCGTCCTCCTGCCTCTGCCTCCCAAATGCTGGGATTACAGGTGTGACCCACCATGCTTGGCATTGTGAAATGTAGTACTGATTGCTGGTGAACATTGTGGAACATGGTACTGATTGGTGGTGGGCCTGAGTCATCATGCCTAGTATTATATGTGGTTACTGGGGATGAACCAGGGAACTTGCTCTTGCTAAGCAGGCGCTGGAACCACTGAGCTAAATCCCTAGCCCGAGATTTTTTTTTTTTTTTTAATGTAATGTCTTATACGTACCTCAGGCTGGCCTCGAACTCACTGTGTAACCCAGGCTGGCCTCAAACTCATGGCAGTCCTCCTGCCTTATCCTCCCTGGAGTGCTGGATTACATAGGCTTGCACTACCTACCATACCCAGCTAAGAAAGAATAATTTTGAATAATTAAAAAATGTTCTTACATCAGAGGAAAGTCTTAAGAGCCATCAAAGGTCATTTTTGGAAAGATACTGATTGGTGTTTTGAAAGTGATGTTCAGATAGCCAGCTAGATGGCCTAATTTTTATGTAGATAATACTTAGCACTGATCATCCCCTTACTTGAGTGATAATTTCAACTTCTAGATTCCTCAATTTAAAAGGGATAAGGAGACCTTGGACATGGTTCTGAGGAGGCTCCAAAGGTGTTTATATGGTTGGAAATCAGTTTTGTGAGGAAAGGTTAAGAGAATGAAAGATGAAGAGTCAATTTAAAGCTCTTTGAAAATCATGAATGGAGGGGGCAGGATTTTAGCTCAGTGGTTCTGGCTTCTGCTTGGTAACCACAAGGTCCATAGTTTGATCCCTGGTACCACATACTACAATCCCAGGCATGGTGATTCACACCTGTCATCCCAGCACTCGGGAGGCAGAGGCAGAAGGATTGCTGGGAGTTCAAGGTTAGTTTGGGTTACATAATGAGTTCAGGACCAGCCTGAACTACATACAGAGTGAGACCCTGTCTCAAAAAACTAAAAGAAGGACCGGAGGGTTAGCTCAGTGGTTCCGGCGCCTGCCTCGCAAGCATAAGGACCTGAGTTCGATCCCCGGTTACCACATATAATGCTGGGCGTGGTGGCTCACGCCTGTAATCCCAGCACTCGGAAGGCAGAGACGGGAGGATTGCTGAGTTCGCGGCGGCTTGCCTGGGCACCATAGTGAGCTCAGGGCCAGCCTGAACTACAAAGCAAGACCCTGTCTCCAAAAAAAAAAAAACAAA